>JAWQUT010000088.1:1107277-1168567 GCA_033807755.1 Ellobium chinense | reverse complement strand
CTTGGTAGCTATTACAAAAAGCTACTTTTCTGCTGTGAATTTTGAAATGAAGTATGTTTGTGTCACATCCTGCCCATTCCCTTCTCAGCAAAACAATGCCCGTCACATATATATCTTCAGGTATGTGGTCTTAAGAGGATTAGATTATCTTTGTTTTGATGCTATTCTGTTCTTGCATTCCTGTGTTTGATTGGTTGTTACTTTTCAGTTGGAAAGTTACAGCAGCTCTGCATTTGTCTGAAAATAAGTGGGTGTTTGTGCATTGGTCCACTTTCAATAAGTTAACACAATTTCACCACCCAGTTTTGCCCAGCTCTCACTGCTAGCCAAATGGGCAAACAACTTTGCTGATTCCACTGCTTGACTACGATACTGGTCAAGATTGTAAAAATAAATTTAACAAACGCATTAACGGTGTGTGGGCATAACGCCGCTTGCAGATATTAGGTTTAGTGTTCGTGCATTGGATGATTGGTCCACTAAGTCTATATTCATGATATTGGCATATTGGCATTCATTAGACTAATAATTATGAATGTATGAACATGATTATGAATCAGGCTGTCAGGAACATCCACAAATCTCAGAGTCACCCGGTCAGTCCTAACATTCAAAGTTCAGTTGAACTAGCTTGTAGCAGTGATACTCTTAGAAGGATTTCCGAATGTTCCTGGCACTAGCTTTAGATCCGACATTAATGCCCAGCCCATAGAGATAGGATCCATTTATTACTAAATCTTATAGACCATGTTAAATCATATGATACCCTGTTATTCCAATAAAACAGTCCCTCAAGTGTCTGTCAACATGATATTGATATAATGCCTCTGCATGCTGACAACCCACAGGGTTACATTATACAAAATCTGAATTATTACACCCTCTGCATGCACAGCGGCCATAAGCTTACAAGCTGCATGACCAAGCTGCCTAGTCAGTGCCCTGCGGATGTATAATACCGCATCAGTATGAATCTTTTAATTTCACTGTAAGTAGCAGCTGTGTCAAACAAAATCATGCTGAGGCAATAAATTTGAAGAATACTTTACCTGACTTACACCTGGCTTCAAACTTGACTTTTGAATTTGGATGACCAACACCTTAATTGAAAGCAGAGTAACACATTGTCAGATAGAGGTGTGTGTAGTTGCTGAAACTACAGTGATGTCATCATTTTTGCCGTAAGCCACTGCTGTTCACAGAAAGGGAATAACTCTAGACACAAGGACAACTACCAGTCACTTCAGCTCTCCTTATTGCGTCATATAGCAGAACAGTGCACTTTCTTTGCTCAATTGACTCAATGGGCACCATAGATAATTTTCAGTAAGAAAAAGTACTAGAAAACAATTATTTTTGACATGCATGTTTACGTTTAAAGCCCCCTGACCCACACTCATCCAGAAAGTAGTTCCAGCAGTTCTGGTACCGATTCTTCTCCTATAGGTTATGTAGACGCAGTTACTTCTGTCGCCACTAAAATGTCTTACCTAAAGTTCAACACATTGGTTGTTATCTACGTAAATCTAGGTTCCAGACTACCATCTTTTCATGTCATTATGTGTTTCTTATCACAGGATGATCATAAAAAGTACTGTGAGCTGCTTGCTAAGCTTAGTTCAGCACAACAGAAATGCTTGTCTCAGATTGCCCATCACAGGTACAGGATAAAATGCATTGGAGATAGCATTTCAAGGTAAGATACTAATAACAGTATGGATGACTTCTTGTGTACTTTAGTTTTGTAATTCAAGATTTTCAGGCAGATGGCAGAAGTTGTAATATTATGGCTCAACTTTTCTTTTTGGAAAGGTTGGGATGGAGTAAAAAATGATTTCGTGAAAAGAGATGGCAATTTCATTTATGGCTTTGAATCATGAATGGATGAAGAGGCAGGAAATGTAACAGAAAAAGGAAGAATTGTGACAAGAGGATAAAAGATGGTTTGACAAAGTGAGTTTACCTGTAGGTCTACTTGTTTGTGTATTTCAGTTTTTTTTAAAAAACTCAAAATTAGCTTTAGCAAGTTCTCTGAATCAAGGATGCAAACAGCAGGAAAACAATGTATTATATTTTGACTGAGAAATACTGGAAATAAAATTCGTAAAAGAAAACAACAGAAATTGTGGACCAGTCTAGTCATTTTTTCACCAAAAACGTTAATGTGGCAGATATTTTTACTAAAGTCATCAACAACACAAGCAAACCACAGAGGATATTTTCAAGCAATGACACCGAAAGTGGAAAAAAAAAATAAATCAGCATGATGTTCTAAGAAAAATATTTTTAGGCTTATTGGAAGTCACCAAAGAATACCATCCACTCCAGTGACTGTAACAGCTGCCAGGTAATCCACTTTACAAAGAAAACTATCTTGTTTATATAATAATATTCATGAATTTTTGCAAAAGAATGAGCAAAGTGTAAGATATGCAGCATGCCAATATGAGACATTTGAAAGAGAACTTATAGAATATTTTAAGGATTCAGAACACTGTTACTGTTAAAATTTAACCTCCTTTGCTGAGCTGTACATGGTGCATCATACAGAATATCAAAATCACCTTATGGAGAGGAGGAAAAGAAACAAGTCCAGGATCTCAAGCTGAAGATAAGTGAGAGAAAACTCAACTTTCGTGAGATGGAAGAAAATTTGCCTCACAAAAATGGGTAAAAATCATATTTATACTAAATATTAAGACATTTCTCATCTTTTTTATGGGATGCAAGTTTCACTTTTTTTTTCTATTTTTTTTGTGTAATTGCTGTTGAGTGTGTCAGTGAGCACTTGAATACTTGAATGTAGTTTATGCAAATGGTGACAGAGAAGAGTGAAGTTTGTTTTTAATTGAAAAAAAGGAACAACTTTGTCATACTTTAAACAATAACATTGTTGTCTAAGTTGATTGTCAAAGTCATGTTTTCAATTTTCAGAAGATGAAATTATGTCTTCTCAGGCTGATTAATTATTTTTTTTGCATTTTTCTCTTATTCTCGAAGATTATATCTGAGAATCATCCTTGGGCAAGTGAATGTGTCACTGCTTACAAAGGAGGCAAAGTAAGTATGGCTCAAGTAGTATGTAGCATACATATAATAAAGACTGGAGGTCCTGGACGTTTGCATTGTATCTTATGTGTGGCAGTAAATTATGGTAAAGTAGTAGATTTATGCTGCTGAGATGATGAGATACATATGGTAACATGTAGATAAGAAATCGCTTCTTGTCACTTACTCTTCTTGTTTAGCTGCTGGAGAGTCACATGATTACATCCTTTGACAGAAGATTTAGCATTGCTGGTGATGTCAAGTCTCTTTAGACTACCAGAATTGAACATAACAGCCGATAGGAACCAGTTTCTAGTAACCACAGTCCAATCTTGCAAATTGTAATTTGAGAAAGGAAACTTTGGGAGCAAGAAGCTAATATCTGTTTGCAGAGGGAGTTCTGTCAAATTCAGTGTCAGTCTACAATGTGACATCCTAGGTATCTTTCACCTTTTACCATTACATCACTCCAGACATGTTAAGAAAGTTTGAATATCATCATTGTGTTTCCATAATGCCAAAAATAATTTTACACAGCACTGAGAAAATGCAGAAATCATTTCAATGGCAAAGCAAAATCAGCTGGTTTATGTCTTTGCAACTGCAATGTTGGGAGAGAAATATTCACACATCCAACTTTATTAATGTGTCAGCATGGATCTTGAGCATCGAGACAATATTGTATGCTTACTCCATTTTAGCCTAAGTCTGACTCAGGCCATTATGGAAACACAGTGATGATACAGTGGTCTAGGGGAAAACAGGTTCACTTCAAAGCCTAAATGGGGACATAGTTTAACATATGGCAGCTGCATGAATTTTCTATTCATCATTAAAATCATTGTAAGGGATATCAGCTGTCATGTCATTTAAACTGGATGTACAGGCTGTCACCACAAGTGATGCTTTCTGTTCTTCAGGTTCATTTACAAGAAAGATTATGAGACATTTAAATTGACGGTCAGCTACATCATTCTTGGCCTTGCCTTCATTGCTGGTTTTGTTGTTACCTCCAGGTAAAGTTTTGAGTTCAAATTTGTGGCATGCAAATGTGATCAATTCAACACATAATATTTGCATTAAATACATGTTTGTGTATATTATATACTGGCGTCCAAAAGAAAGTATACACCCTGTTCTAAATCGAATACGAACAAAACAAAGTGAAAAACTATGAAAACCCGATATTTTTCACAAAGACAAATTTATTCTGGGTTAAAATGATGAAGAACTGTGTAGCTGGATATGGTTTTTGTACTTTACGTTCCACTTTTCCAACCCTGGGGTTAAAATGAAAAAAAAACTCAAAGTAAGTAGTTCTTGTCTACCTTGACAAAGAAATGTTCCTCTGGCCTGGTTTTCACTTCTTGCGGGTTATTCACTCTCACACAAATGCATGTCCTTCTCATAGAATTGACCACCGTCAGCTGTTTGTTGAGGAAGCGCGTTCCAAGAAGCGGTGAGCGCCTGAAGCAGTTCATCGTTGTTTTGGGGCGGTTGGTCCATATTTGTCACAGCTCGTCCAAGCATGTCTCATACATGTTCAATCAGATTCATATCTGGGGAAACTGCAGGCCACGGATTGATGGCGTCGACGTTGTTGGCGGCAAAAAAACTGCTGAGTCACCCTGGCTCAATGAGGAGGTGCGTTGTCCTGTTGAAGGGTGATGGGGTTGTGCTGCTGCAAAAATAGGAGGACGTGGGGCTTCAGAATATTAGTGATGTATGCTGCACCTGTAAGGGTGACAGGCACATGCACAAGAGCAGTTCTGTGATCTGTTGTGATGCCTCCCCAGACCAACAACTGTCCATAGCCTCTGTTCGGGGCTTCATGAATGCACTCACCAGCAAATCTCTCGTTGGTTCTGCGATAGCACTGCATGCGACCGTTATGTCATCCCAGGACAAATCTCGACTCGTCTGTAAAGAAAACCGTTGCCCATTGCTGTCTTGTCCAGTGGAAGTGTGTACGCACCCATTAGAGGCGGGCCCGCCTGTGATGAGGGCACAGGAGAGGTCGTTGCAGCGGCCGTCTTGCTAGTATTCCATGGGCTCTGAGGCGGCGTGAAACAGTCTGACGACTGATTGCATGGTGTCCAAGGATATTTTGAGCAGTACGGATAGCATTTTGAAAACGGTTTCTCAAATGCGTTACCCGGATGAATCTGTCCACAACAGGGGTAGTAACTCTTGGTCTTCCTGTTCTCGGGCGGTCTCTAGTGGATCCAGAGGCAATGAAACGTCTTTGCAAGTTTTGAACTGTCCGTCTGGTGACATTTAACAGCCTAGCCACTTGACTAATAGAAACACTAGCTTCAAGATGGCCTATCACACGCCCGCGTTGGTCTGGAGAAAGCGGGGGCATGACGAAAATTGTCACAAAAAGCAAACAATAATCTCAGTTTCAAATAGCCACTGAGTCAGTTTTATCAAGCATAAACGTGGTGACAATTAAAATGGTCTACACCCTCATTTAAAAGCAAACATTGTGTTAACGTGTCAACAGTGAGTACCCGTTTGGGAGGGTGAATTCGTAACCACAACCCGACATCACGCATTGTATACATTGTAAAAAGTGTTCAAAACAACTCAGCCAAGAATGAAGGTGATCGGTTTACTATGAAAAAAGTTATGCCACGTAAAAAAATGTATACTTTCTTTTGGACATGGGTGTATATATATATATATGTAATTTTAGAAAAACACTTGGGGAATGCATAATGGTCCTAATTCAGTTGTTTGTGTACATATTGACCTTAAATTTCTTAAGAGGGTTTCTTTTGCATTTGAAGATGTCCCATTGCTAGGCTTCTGGGCTCAAAATAATTCCTAAGTACATTAAACCTGTCTTCTGAGGTCTCCTGCGACAAGTGAAATGAACACACACCCCCTCCAAGGCTCCAAGGGAAGGCTGGTGGGAGCTAACACATGTACCACTGGATATGTTTTCTTGCCTGCTGAACATGATAATATTACCAGCATGGCTGACTGTTGTTATTATCNCTCCAAGGCTCCAAGGGAAGGCTGGTGGGAGCTAACACATGTACCACTGGATATGTTTTCTTGCCTGCTGAACATGTCTTCTTGCATGCTGAACATGATAATATTACCAGCATGGCTGACTGTTGTTATTATCAGCAGCGCCAGTCACCGAGTCCTCTCACGTGTATGAAAACTGAAAAAAAGTAACTTCGATGGTCATCTGGTATGACTGTTGGTTGACTAAAAATTACCACACAAACAATATTAATGTAACTTTAGAAGAGAAAAATAGAAAGTCAGGAAAAAACTTTCATGACTGGGAATAAAGTGCAGTAAAGTGAACGGTAACAGCTGGTAACTGAGAGGGTGAAATGGGACATTGAGGTGTGAAGGCACTAATAAGTAATATAGATAAAAAAATGTTGAAAGGAAATACCAACCTATCAAATGACTTGTTAGGAAAAAAGTGAAGAGAAAGTCCAATAACCCACCCACTTGGTTTCTTTAATGTGATGGTGTGCTCTTGTCCTCTTGCCTAAATTCACCCTGACATACTGGTATGGCAAGGTAAATAGTACTCACTGTCCACATCTGGCAGCAATGGAGGAGGGGAGGGGGAGGGTCAAACAATGTGTCATATTATTACTCTCAAGCCAGGCGGGGAAGGACAACCATTTTTATGCTTTATGAGCTGACAGTGCTACTGCTGTGTGACTGTCTGCAACTGGATACTCGGTAAAATAAGGAAGGGGAAAGGACAGGCAAGAAGTCACATCTTTAACTGTTTGAAGGCTTTTAGGCTAACCCAGCTTACAGACTAGGATGTGGAAGCCAGATTTGCTCCAGCTGCAGGGTTATTACTCTGCTATTTGTATTACCAAGAGCTGTTTTGATTTCTTCTACAAGCATATTTTGAGGGATAAACAGGGATCATGAAACTGAAGGCCAAATTAAAGCTTTAATAACATGTTCCAGTGCAATGTAATTTAAATGGCAAAAAAGTATCTTCAAATGTCAGGCTTTTTATTACTGTAATTGCAAAATGAGTAATTTTTTGTATCAACATATTTTCCTCATGATTTGAACCTGATAGTTAGTCATACCCTTTTCAAGTGCATGTATATGCTATAACTATAAGAGACAGTGTTTATTTCAGATGCATGCAGTACCCAATGATAAAAACACTTGTAAAATTCATACTACAGTGACGGACCATCTTTCATGTACAACCACTTTTCCAGTTCTCCTTGACTTTCCCACATCACAGGTTTTATTGTATTGCTTTGAAATGGGTTTATTTCACTAATACAGTGAACCTCGAATACAAAGAGCTCGGATCCAACGAGACTCTGCATTCAATGAGGGAAATGAAAATCCCCTTTTTTGTTTCACACATTTGCAACAGTAAATGTACCTCTGATCTAACGAATGCAAAATTCTAGCAACCTCGGCTCTAATGAGGCCATCGACCTGAAGTAAGGCCGTCGCACATCCTTTTCACCCACAATAAAACTGTCAGCAGCGAGCAACTCCTCAAGGTTTGCGTTACAATTGCTAACAACAGTCTTCAAGACTGAGTCAACATAAAGGTTAACAGTAATAGTTGCGTGTACGAAGGAGCGGAGTAGGGAGGGAGGTGATGGAGGAAAGAGATAGGACCATCTGGGCGATCAGTAGAAGGGAGCAGAGGAGTAATTAAAGCCTTTGAAGTCTCTGCAATGCAAGGGCGAGGGGAAGGGAGGAGAATGGACAATGAAAAAACTATGGAATAATATGCTCGGCTGATGATTGGCCAAGCCTTTTGTTTGCACCAATCATTGTGCTAAGCGAAATTTTAATCGGACTCAGAGACAGTAGTTGAAACCATTTGTTTCTCAACATTTACACTGCTTTGTCGTCGTCCCCCCCCCAAAAAAAAGTTTAATGAATTGGTACATGTATCACTCGTTATGTTGTCACGCCGATGGTGTCTGGAGACGAGAAGCAACCAGCAATATTTTTAAAGTGCAAAGTCAAGTACCCTTTTAGCTAAAGGTCCTCACACAGAGATCTTGCGTTTTACTAGACCTCGGCTTCAACAAGAACGGAAGGTCAGACCCAATGACCTCGTTAGATCCGAGGTTCATTGTATTGAGATTGCTGTGAATACACACATTCTGTTCTTCACTGTACCAACAGCTATTCATTGTTCAGCATGTGGTCATGTGCCACGTTTTTGCTCTTGGTTCAGAGAGAATGACAAGCTCTGGTCAGTAAGCTAGGTTACTATGAGGGAATGCTTGAGGTTTGGGGGAGAGGCATCCTGCCAGCTGGTAAGAATCCTGGGTGCTGCTTTTCCACCCAATGTGGATATCTAAAACTCTGATAATACAGTACCCCCTCTTCAGTCCAAGGCAGAACCTTTGAATGCGGGTGTGCTACATGACGCAAGGTTACGGCTGTGTTGAAACTTCAGTGCACATAAAATAATTTCACACATTGTTTTATTTTTATATTGCCATTGCCTTTCCTCCTCCCGAAGGCATACATTTCCCCGCAAATACCACAGACACAATACAAGTGTGTCTAAAGGCATAAAAGATAGAAAGTTGTCCGTTTGTAGACTTTTAGGAAGGAGAGTTGCCTGTATTATGCAACTTTAGGAAGGAGCATTAATCGTATACATTCACCAGTATAACTTTCATTGTTTGATTGCAGGTGGTGCGACGCTGCCCTCAACTTCTTGCTTGTATGGTACTATTGCACACTTACCATCAGAGAAAGCATCCTTATTGTGAATGGCTCCAGGTAGGATTTTAGATAGATCTTTTGTAATCACTTGAGCTCATGTCTGAATGCTACTATCTGTGTTACCACATATTAATGCAACCTGTGCTCACAACACAAACTCTGTTTTAACTTTTGTTATTTTATGTATTTGTTTATCTGAAGTGATATTTTCAATCAATGCCAAGTTTTTTATAGCATTTGACCATCATGAAGTCCTATAGACTATAGCAGGAAGATACTAGTTTGTGAAATAACAGTTTCATGAATGTTTATATTGATTTTGTTGTCCTGAATAGATAGAAAAAAGCATAGAACAGGTCTTGAGGAGAGCGCAACAAACATTTTTTGTGAGTTAATCACTACTTAATGATTTTCATGTTTTTTTCAGGATTAAAGGCTGGTGGTTGACTCATCATTTCATTTCAACAGTGTGTGCAGCTATCAGCCTAATATGGTAAAGAACTTGACCTTTTTCATTCTTAAAGTACATTTTGTCAAGAATATTATCATATACTCGAATAATGTCAATATTTCTGTTAGTAATGCAGTGACAGCTTGTATGGGGTGTTGCAGATGACAGTGCATGACATAATAATGAGGCTTTGAAAATCTAATTGTACTTAACATGTGTAAAGGAACAGTAATATTGGATGTAAATGTAATTGATATAGACTGGTCCCTCTTTTCTCCCTCTGTTATATCTGAAACAAGCATTGACATAAATGCAGCTGAGGGTTGACTTAAAAGCATGGACATCCGTGTTTTTTGCTAGTTGCAAATGATGTTAATGTAAGAGCAAAAAGAAAGGTAATTTGTTTTCTATGGTTAGAACAAATCTTGCTTGGACCCAGAAACTAGCAGGCAAGGACTGTAAACTAAACTTTTCAGGCCCCACGAATCATTATGCAGCCCAAAGAATTTCTACAAAGGTGAAGATAGACCCTTAGGCAGATTTTGTTTATTTTTTTGTGGCCTGGTAACAAAGTTTGTTATATTTTTTTTCCCACAGGCCAGATGGATACACATACTCTGAGTTTCGTTTCCAGCACATCCTGTTTGTTATGTATATCAGTAAGTATGAGAATCCAAGTCATGAAATGAACTGAAGTCTTAACCCTCGTGATGCGGTGATAGTATATATTCTACCATGCGCTCGCTTAAGTGCGGCAATAGTATATATACGCATCGCTCAACCAACCTCTACCTGTGGCGATCGGGTGCTAACCATCAGGCAGTATGCGCTGATCCGCTATAACATTGGTAAAACTAGGTCACACAGCCAGTGAGCTGCATAATGCCTCGTCAGCTGGCACTACTAGTGTTAAAAGGAGGCATATTAGTTCACCACCCTGATATGAAAAAAAAACTGTGTGTTTTTTTTCTGTGGGAGACAACCCTATAGACCAAGGTTCAGTCTTTTTACAAAGTTCCTGCTACACTTGCATTCAGCATTGTGATAAGTCATAGTCATATTTGATAAAGCTAAGAGGATGCAGTAATGTAATTCCTATGTATTTAATAGGGAAGGCACCTACATAGTATATCCATGAAATCTGACATGCTACCAGTTTCATCAGTGTTGAATTGCGCAGCAGCCTGAATATTTATATTGAGGCTGTTTATCTTTTTAAAAAATCACAGTGAAAGTAACCACCAGTTATTGTTTTGAATCTGTGAAAGAAAAACTGCTTCCAGTGATCATAAATCACAGCCCAAGTCAAAAATCGTGTCATGCATTTTTGTCTGTTGCCTGTCTGCCCGTATCATGCATGGCAATCCCATTGAAAAGTAGAGCTAGGAATTACAGTGACCTGGGTATGGATTTCATCTGTGTCATGTAATATGATTTATGCATGATGTGTATTATTTGTGTGAATTTGTATGATTATGATGAAATGTATTTCAGTGTAGGGCATTGTAAACAATAATCATGTTATTTGTTGAGATGATGTAATGATGGCAAAGACTGGGCGCATTAGATGGAAGGATCTTGTGGGAATTCAGGGGTGCTGTGGGAGTGCAAGAGAGGCAGGAGGGTGTAGGGGCAGCTTTCCAGCAGTTTGATGTCTGTTAAGAGAAACACATTTCTTTCACTTGATCTTTTTGTCACCATTGTTGTTGATCAAGGGGCACAAGCAGGCTGAGTAAACATTACCTTGTTCATGTGTTATGTTCTTTTCTTTTCCAGGTTTTACTTACGTTCTGCAGTATTACTATCAAAGTGGATGTTTATACAGGTTACGCTCACTGGGACATGGTCATGAGATGGACATTACTGTGGGTAAGTTGTAGCTCATTAAATCAGAAAACATGAAATTAAGACTGTATTGTTTGTTTATTTGATTGAAACTCTTGTTATCCTATGTAGACTGCAATATCATAAGTTATGCTTTGCTCACAAAAATTACTTCATAAGGAAAAAAGTTCCATTCAAAAGTTTTGAAGGGTTTACTATCATTGAATGCTTTGTGTGGGGTCCGGGGGGCAAAGGATGGCGGTAACCCACAAGAGAAACACAAACATGGTTATGTTTAGTCTATGTTTTTCTATCTGCGCAAAGCAGCTTGCCTGTTTCACAATCCTGGGCATCACTTGGAATTACTCTAGACTTATCGCTGATACATATTTGGGAAACCTATCATGTGGAGCTTGTGAAAATTATAAAATCAGACCCTCACAACAACAAAAAAAAAAAACTGTAGTAATTAAAAATAGTCATTATTGAGGTATGAGATTTGAAAGACAGATGTAAGTTGCAGTGCTGATTAATCTAGTTGCATTCATTTGTTAAGACAGGGAGTCTGATTTGATGTTGCAACTTTAAATCTCAAATTGTCTTTGAGGAGACGCCACAAGTTAAAATCATGGATTGAGAACACACTTCCCCTTTGAATTGTTATGCATATCAGAATGCAGCCAGCATGACAAAAGTTGTCTAATTGTGACAGAAGCTTTCACTTTTATGCAGTGTGAATATAAACATGTTCAAACATTTTTTTTTCTAAACTTTTTTTTCTCTTCTCAGAGGGCTTCATGTCATGGATGTGGAAAGGCTTGTCATTTCTTCTTCCATTCCTCTTTTTTGGTTATGTAAGTTGAGGATACATTTTTACTGTCATTAAAATACAATAGAACCTAAGAACTTACATTCTTAAGTACATAATTTTGAATTTGTGAGGAGTTCAAATTTGGGAGTAAAATTTTATATGGAGATTAAGGGCTGGTAGAGCATTATGTAGTAAGTATGTCATATGTGAATTATTTTTTTTTTGAGTACATGGAGCTCAGAATCCTTAAGTCCAGCTGAAGTTTATGTTTTAGGTGGACCAGATCTTGTTTGTGCTTAAATATCAAGGTACATTTTCCCTCTTGAAAATGAGCACTTTTTGCATTATTAGAGAGCTATTGGCACATGAAAATGTACCTTATAAGAAAACATCTTTTCTTTACGAGTAGTAAAAGTTGTCTTATATGTATGTTCTTTCAGTTTTTCCAGCTGCACAATGCTTATGCCTTGCTGAAGCTTGCATATCATCCTGTGTGCGATGAGTGGCAGGTAGGGATTTCTTGTGAAGTCCATAGCCAGTCAAGTGTCATACTGCATGTTTAGTTTTCACAGTGCTTTGGCTATGTTTGCACATAGCAAGTAGGTATTGTCTATTATGCCTGCCCCTTGTTTATAGAGGGTTCCAGAACATTGCCAGGGCACCTTGACTGTGTCTGGCTGTGATCATGGTCAGTGCAAGTGAATTTTCTTACAGATGTCTTTGCTGGAAGTATAACAGAGGCAGCATGACGCATTAGTTATAATCCATCTTATACTGATTAAAAGATGGGACCAAGAAAGCATTATGGGGCAGTCTTCCCTATCACTCCATTGTCTGTGTCATGTTAGTGCATTTTATCTGTCTGACAACTCTACTGTTTCATACTAAAATTACCTGTGCACCTGATACTTACAGTAAGCAGGTAGCAAAGCATTTATAATATGTGATCACCAGACTTCAGACTTTTGTTCAAAATTGAACACCAGGTTTGATTATTATGTCACATGCCTGTAACTGTGTGAGTGAGAGTAGACAAATTAAAAATATCACAAATTCTGACATGTTGCAGTCAGTGAGGAATTTCAAAACTACATAGTGTGATTTAAATATTGAAAACTCATAATACAGCTGACCACATAATACTCAGAAGCATTCTTCAAAATGAGATCTTTTATTCTGATTTTATACGTCTCATGCTTTCCTTAACTTTCTGATGCTTGAAACATGTATTGTTCAACTAGACTGTGTGCCCCATCACCATCAGCCAACTTCAGAGGAATTAAAACTACAGAAGCTTCATCAGTAACTTTCAGTGCAAGGGGTGTTTTACTTGCTGACTACCATTGCTGTATTTTAACACACCAAATGATTTTAATCCATCCATTATAAGGCTTCTTTAATTGCAAGTATGACTGAAAAATGCAGATACTGTGAGAATAATTTGTCTTGTTGGCTGCTGTAGTCTAACTACAATTTTGGGTGTGATAACTGCTACTTTCTTACTTCTGACTTTTGTTTGATGTACAGGTTTTGGCTTTGAGCATCATCCATCTGGTTCTCTTCACGGGTAACATATCAACAACAATCTTGGTTGTCTTGAACAAGATTAGATCCGATGGGTTCCGGACGCCCTTCTTAAAGAACAAGTACAAATTTGGCATTGGGAATTTGCTCAGTCAGGGTCACGGTCACGCAGAATAGATGTTGCCACTTTTCACAGTTCACTGTACTTTTCAGAGTCAACTGTTCAGTGTTAGGAGCTGTATGTCATGCTCAGTGGAAGCAATGCATTATTGTATTCTGTGAAAATATTATGTCGTTACTTTGTGTTGTGGGAAAAAGTTGTTACGTATGATGTGTTCTGTGAAAGTATTGTGTCATACATGTATTGTGTTTTCTGAAAAAGTTGTAAAACAATGCCATATTCTGTGATGGAGTTATATTAAAATTTGTGTTCTGGAAAGCAGTTGTGTCACCATTGTGTCTCATAAGGGAATTGGGTCATCATTTTGATTTTCATGGAGAGTTGTGCTTTATGTTGTGTTGTGTGAAAGTGTAATAAAATCATGTTGTGAAGTGTATAAGATAAAACAAAAATTATTTGTGAACCATTTAAGAATTGTACTTGCTCATGCTATTGTCTGTGAAAGTTACTGATTGTTTTTTGTTTCTGAAATTATTGAGTGTTTTGGGGTTCTGTAACAGCACTGTATAGATATGCCTTGTGAAGAAATTTGAACATAATTTTTAGTATCCAGTTGTACTGTGGATCTCAGTTAAACTGAAATAATCCAATACACCTTTTCATCTTGAGCCTAACCAGCAAAATCCCTTATCATAAGTCAGCACTTTGTTGCAGTATTTACTTTAGGAGACACATTTTTTCTGGCACCCAGTTGTAACATTGTGCTTCAATTTGCATCCAGAAGCACCGTCCAGTTAAACCTCTTTACTGCCTTACCTCTGAAAAATTCTCAGCCCAGAGTTTTCATGGTTTTTAAAAAGAATGAAATAGAAAAAACTCCATTGTTGGTACATTTCATTTGTTTGTTGATGCAGTTTTGTCTTGTTCTTTAAAAAATTGACTACATTTAGAAATTTGGAATTCTCTTTCTGTTTTATCCTTGGATTTGAAGATTTTATTGGTGTTCTCTGGCAGTGAAGGGATTAAGCCATATGAAACGCACACTTTTAAACCACATAAGGCCACCAAGTTTTGATTCTTCTGCTGCTCACCTGCTATTGAGATGACACTCCTTAAAAATTCAACAAGATACAGTTAATGTGAACAGATGTGTCTGGTCCCCAGAGGATAGGTTTGCCCACTTCTGTTGAACAGTCATAGCGCTATTCTGGCAGCCATTCGCCCAAGTGAACAGTTATAGGAACAACCGCTGAATTTCCTCATATTGAGTCTCCACGTTATATCCACCATATCCATCACCACCCTTTCACATCCCCCAATAAATGTTATTGAGTTCAGGGAAAATCACTACTTAGAGCACCGACATTAGCTAATCTGAAACCTTGAAAGGGCTTTTCAAGCACTTTGCAGCTCAGTGGGGATAAAAAGATTTTCTTTCCATTTGCAATTTAGCGTAGAAGTAGAAGAGCCTCAAGCCTGAACCCAAAGGTACATAACCCTGGGAACCAGATTGGAGTGGTTTCCCTTATATCTCGACCCACAGAAATAAACTGAGTAAGGAGACTACTTAAATAATGTATGATGGTAATCTTATACAGGTTTGACTCTACTTACCACAAGTGTTCTGTGAGGGAATTGTAAGAGAATATTTGTTGAAGTATTTGTTTAATGATACTGTTATTGTCTTTGTAAAATATATTCGTCCATGGAAGAAGTCAGGGTTGTATGTTTCAGAAAAGATTGGTGCCATTACTATGTGGTATGATATGATAGGGTTCTATTCATATATGATATGATACCAGAAATTTACACTTCTCATAAAAGAATCCAGTTTATGTTTATTGTAATATCCGATGGCATTTGTCATTATTTTCATTATTAATAATGCACAATATAACAATGGTCAATTCTGTATTAAATTTTTAAATTGTCAGTGTCGATAGGGCTCATGTTGGTATGCAATATTATTTTACTTTACAGAGGGTGCTGAAGTATTGATCGTGGACTCAAGAGACAGAGCAAAGTGTCTCAGGAAAATTTATTGTCAACATTATATTTGCCCAGCTTTGTTGGAGAGAAAGTGATTTATGTGTTGTGTAGGAGTGTAGTACTGTAGCATTCATACTATTTTATAAATTGAGTTACGCGTCCAGTATTTAGCAAGACACTTCTGATATATAACACTCGTATGCAAGAACTTTTATTATGTTTGTGTAGTTATATCTGAACTGAACTCAGATCATGGTTGAGTGAAAATTGCTGTAAACTGTAACCCAAACACATGTATGTGAGAGCAATGTTAGTGATAGACATATCAGTGATTTGGAATCTTGGACAGGAAAATACTTGATAATGTCTTCCTAAACTGTAAGCAGTTTACTGTCGTCTCATTGGTCATCATTTTAAACTAAGCATACCAACACCAACATCAAACTGTTCCCAAAGAAAGAGTTTTCTTAGAAGTTGGGAAGAAACCAGAATAACTGAATAAGTCAGGGGTGTTTTCAAAGTTTGATGATAATATGCAGTTGGTTTTACTTAATTGCAACATCTATTGAGCACACAGAGTTGCAATTAAAGAATTATCTTTATGACCCTTTACTAGAATATACAACACTCTGTCATTAGGAATACGTTGTCATTAAGCAGAAGTTACTGTTAAGTACACTTGACTACCCCATGTATTTGTTGGATTCAGCACAAATTTGACTTCAGATGTATTACAGCTACTACTCATGAAACNATTACTTCAAATAAGGATACACTATTTGGTTGGAAATTAAGATACATAAAACTGAATGAAAGGTATACAAATACAGGTATACTTATCATACATATTCTAGGAGCCTACTTAAATTGCTTCCAAATCCCAATATACGGGTTCAAACATCCCGATATACACTTAATCTGAAAAAAGAGAAGGTACTTCACAGTCGAATCTGCTTAACTCCAATTCGCTGGGACCACCCAAATGAGTTGGAGTAATCAGAATTCGACTCACGATTTCCAAGGCGAGTCAACCATATGCGAGTGAATGAGCATACTGGAGAGGTCATGAGGGCAGCCTCTTGTTTATATACCATCACAGTGCATTGGGCCAGATGCGTTAATGTACACACTGCTGCCAAGATACTTGATTAGAGATTGATTTTTCAAGCCCTCGCGCATTCTCTTTTCCCCACTGTCTTATCAGCGGTGGCGTAATACACACTCCCTACAGGCCCCCTATGCACGCCCGTGCTGTGGCTAGTGGCATTTGCAGTGTCCAATTTTATTGCCTCTCTCTATCCGCTGCACCGTCTCGTTTGTTTCTTAAGCCGTCAGCGTTGTTTGGCACCAGGCGGGGAGGATGCCGGGAGGTGATTTTGCCTCTGTGACAGCGCTGGGAAGTTTGAGTAATCAGAAATAGACGGTAATTACTTCTTGTTATGCAAAGGCAATTAAGAGACGCAAAGAAGGAAAAAAAAAAACTATTATTTCTTTTTCTTTCGACCAATAAAAAATTTCAGGTATCCGATTTCGACATACATGGACTCGACTGTAATTTGTTATGTAACCCTTTACCATCATTTTGAGCATTTTGACATCAGTAATTTTAGGGACTGTTGCTTTCTGCGGGGAATAAGGTTATGATATATAGGGTTCACACTCCTGACTTCATTTCTCAGTATTGTTAATCATCAGTCGGAGGACATCCAGGAATTGCTTGTATTTATAATGTTGCAGTGGTTTGTGTAAGAAACAAGATGGTTGGACAGAGGGGTTCTTCCTATAGGGCAGTTTTATTTATGTCATAATATGCATGTAGTAAATTGTGACAATTACAGTCAGAAAAATAACTGATTATTTATATTTTTGACTATTGAAACTTAAATTTCTCACCTCATCAAAACTGTTGCTAAAGGGCAATAGACATGGCAGGGAATCAGGTTCATATAGTTTTGCTGGTTGTTTTTTTCCAGTTTAGCATGCAGGTTTAAATTGTTAGTTTCCCACAAGAAAGAAAAATATGAGATTGACAGAGATTGATGATATGGAAAGTGGCATGTTCCATTGATCTTAAAATGTGCACTTGAAGCACCTCACCTTTCAGTGCTGATATATTTGAACCCAACCATTGCCAAGGAATATCTTTTTTTTTACTTTACTGATATATTGATAGTTTTAACATTGACATGTTGTCCACAGTGGAAAGAAATGTTAATATAAGTGCATTTTTTTTAAAAGATCATACTCTTAAATCTGGTATCCTGATTCTAGATGTGAAAAGTATTGCCTGAAGGCAGCTGCTTTTTTTTTAAGCCCCACAAGTTTGGCCATTAAATGCATAAAAGCTTTAAATGTCTTTCTTTATGCTAAGACCAATGATGTCCACGTTTACTGATATACAAATGTTCGTTATGGGCAAAGGGGTAAATTGCAGATTCAGAAATGTTTATGAGATCATGGGTGTGGAAGTAGTTTTCTTTTTAAACGGGGGGGGGTTTACAATATTCTTTTGTTATTATTTTTAATTAGTTTTACTGTTTGTTCTGGTGCTATGTACAGTGGATCCTCCAAGATAGGACGTTTGTAAATGTTCGTGAAAAAGATCTAAACTGGGAGGGAGTCTTAACTGAGAGGTTCACACTAATATTAGTGCAGGCTGATCACTAAATCTTTTCGGCTGTTATTGCATTTATATACTGTAAAATAACTCCAATTTACCTATTTTTCTCCTTCCATGCACACACATGTTAACTTGATTATAGTTTGAATCTGGGTTTTGCTCAATGTAATGTCTCAACAGCACGCTTTGCAGTCTCTCTGGCCCTGCCCCACTTTACAAGTTTGTCTCGCTCCTCTAACATGAGTACCCTTCTCTTGCGGGTAGTTATCGTCGCAGATCTGAGTTAATGTGTGCAGCTAAGGTCTAGATAAAAGATTATGAACTGATGCACACTTGATGACAGCAAATGAATGACCATACAAATGTGGAAGACATGGGGGGAAAAAAACGTAAATGCCGTACAGTCTGTGTAGTATGTCACTGGCTTACTATAGGCGATGTCATTTCCTGTATTCGAGCAGTGGAAGTAACATGTAGCGTAAGTAACATTCATACGGAGATGTACGGAGTAGGCCTAGCCTAGGCCCCTCTAGCCTAGCCTAGGCCCCTCTAGCCTAGCCTGTCAGTCATGCACTGAATCAACGAGGCTCAGGCTGGTGTTACGTCATGGGCAGACCAACCGTCGTCAAACTACTGGACTATACATATTCAAATGCGGGCACGTCGCAATTCATAGTGATGGGGTGACTGAACTAAGGTTCAGAGTGGGTCACATGCCAGACTGTGGAGGAAGTCACTATTCAGAGATCTTTCTTATGGGAAAAGCAATCCGTCATGAGGTTTGAGGTCTTAATCAAGAGGAAGTTGTAAATGAGAGGATCTTATTTAAGAGGGTCCATTGTATTAATTTGCTATAATGAAGACAATTTTTTTCCATGGCTGAGGCATGGAACCAGCTCCACTGAAACTGGATTTCCAAGCACTGTTTCCAAAAACAAGCTGAAATATTTTTTAGGTTCCTTACTCCATAGACCTGTTCCATTTCTTATGGTCAAAATAATCCTTGTCATTAGAGACTTTCACTCATAACTGTTTCACTGACAGAAGAAATAAGTGCATGCACTTAATCATTGTGAAAGTGCCAATTTGGAAAATGTATGAAGTTTCAAACTGAAATTCTTCAACTTACAATTAAACTCTTTGAAATGTCTTGGGGAAATTGAAGTTATGTTCGATGGAGTGACATTATGATTATTTCCATGTTTCTTGCATATGATCATTCTTTTAGGTTAATGTTTTCATTTGTATGGTACAAGCCAGATGTATACAGACGCTTCGGCATCACTTACTGTGGTCTCTTTTTGCATCAGTGGGTCCAAAGAAAGTTGCTCAGTTGGATATTGGCTTCTGACCTGTAAGAATCAATACATTTTGCCATGATTAACCTTTTAGTTGGTGTGCCATTCATTTGGTGTATATGAATAAAGTGAAGTGAATGTTGTATGGCATAAAACATGTTAAACATTTTGTGTGAAATTAACTGGATTGTTTGATTTGGATTGGATGTTGGTCATTTATGCACCAGTTGGTTTTTGTTTTTCATTCTTAGCCAGATATATTATGTAAAGCTTCAAAACGTTTGGAAATTTAGGGCTGAGGAGAGTGTTGCATGAAAATTAAGAAATGATAGAGGTCCTGTTGTATACCGCTTTGGTGTCATTTAAATGGGAACATAAAAGCATTTCATTTACAAATAGGGAATATTAAATTTCCTTAGTTATTTTGTGTTCATTTAGTGAATGTGCCATTTGCCTGAATTACAGGATATATCAGGATCCTGGTAGCATATCATTCTAGCGTATGGGAATAACTAGGAAATAAATATTTCATCGAGTTTGGTTCTCAGTGGTATCTACATGTTGTTTAGGATACATTTGCATCGAAAATTGAAAATTATTATTTATGTGGAAATATTCAAATGATAGGAACGCCTGGATGGTTAAAGAGACGATATCATCGATAGCTGACCACTTACTTTGTGAGATGAATTCACTATGAACCAGATGACGCATTTGAATTTCACTACACATGATGTGATTTCCATGATCTGTATAACATGTTCTTACCCTGATTTAGTCCCACAACAAAGTACATTATGTCATTATGTCTTGTAGATGTGGTATAATTTTTTTTTCTCCACAGATGCTGCACTTTAAATAGGAAGCTGTGTTTGGTGGGGGTAGGGTGGGTGGATGAAATTACATGTAGAATTAGAATTGAAGAAGGGTTATAAAAGCACCCAAAAAATGTTCTGCTTTCTGCCATCTCTTGTTCTAACTCTCACACCAACTCTATATTCAGGCAGCTTACTCTCAAGCATGGAATTTATGATGAATGGTAGTACTGTTTTTCTGTAATGTATATTTAATTCAAATTGATAGTCTATCCAGATTTTATCACAGTTTTACAGCTATCCTCATGCTCCATTTATGTTGGGGTGTTTCTGTTACAGTCAACATTTAAATTGTTATTTTTGATCAACATTGCATCTTATTTGATGTAGTTTTAGTGCTGTTCTCTATGATCTCAGCTCCTGACATCTGTATGTGTAGTGGGATGTCCAACTAGATAGATTCCCATTAGAATATAGGTGGTAGTTTTTCCAAGGGTGCTTGATACAGCAGCTGTTTTCGTTTTTGACAGTGACCACAGTGAACATTGACAACTTTGGTCCATAGACTGCTTTTTTTTAAATAGCATACTGATATCATTAACCTTGTGAGATTATTTAATCAATAGCTTGCCATAGTTTTGTTCATGCACCTCAGCTAGGTACATTTGCCAGCATCTAATTTGGGTAATAATACCTTTGCATGGTTCTCTTTTATATATAAGACTGGTTCTTCAAAAGTTTATTCACATTCAGTGATTTGTTCTTTATTGCTATTTTCCTTTTATAATCTGTGTACTGCTGTTTGTTTATATTATTCTGTAGTATGCGCTTGAATATTTTGACAAATGTTTGCTTTCCAACTGAGGGTGTGGCAGTTAGGCCAAGACCATCATGTCTGAAAAATCTAAAAATGGGATGTTAATTTCAGTGCAGATTTTTTCACTTGCAAAAATTAATATAAGTCTGCTACTAAACTGATAGGAACTTACTGATATATCATGTCTTTTGCACAAACTGAATTTTCATTTACCAAAATAAAATCTTTCATGCCACATTGATGCAAAGTTTTAACTGTTGATTCAAAGTGGTAATTGACAGTTTATTGCCAAAAGAGATAGAAGAGTAATCTAATGGGAAATGAGAAGAGAAATATACATAATCTATGTTGATTTAGGACATAAACTGGTTTTCCACAATCAGAATGATTTGGAATAAAATAATAGTGAACTGTGGCATTATGCAGCATATTTGTTCTTCTTTTCTAGACTGGATTATATGCTACAATTGGTCAAATGATAAAGGTGGTGTGAAATTCTAGTTAGTTTGAAAGCTCTGCCATCAACTGTTTCAAAAACTGTTTATTCACAGATTATTTTTTTTTTAAGTTGGCATGTGCAAACTAGCACAGTACATATAGTGGGATATAGATTCAAACTTATCTTTTCATGATTTAAATATGCTTCAGCAATATGTTTAGTGCAAAATATGAAATGCATTCATGTTACATTATTTAACTGAACAGTATATTGTCTTTGTATTTGTTTACATTATATGTTACAAGTTCCGGATTTATTTCATGTAATCTGTTTTATTTTTCTGTTCATGTAAAATAATGTTTTGTCCAGAGTATTAAGCATTATGGTAGAGTATAAAATATAGTAGTACAAAATCTACCTTCATTCATGAGCTTTAGAACTCCATGAAGGAACCATTTCAGATATAATTTTGTTGTATAATAGAAATGCTTTAAGTATAAAAATACTTTCCTAATGCCTTTGGGTACAGATGTGTACCTTTGCTGTAGCAACTCTCTGTCCAGATACATACACTTTTGTTGCTGGTGCATTTGCTTAGAATGAGTTCAGGCAAACAGGAAGGATGGAAAGATGGATGCAGAGACAAGACATCTCATTCTGGTCAGTAAATGATACGTCATCGGCTGAAGCCAACAGTGAAAACCAAGATTAAGGTGAGAAAGATGCTGTTCTGTATCAAGCATTTATTATTCTATTTGGATTCTTACTGTACTAGCTCTTTTGAGATTAAACTGGTTTAAGCTGCAAGTTGTTGTTTTGTGTTTATTGTTTCCTTTTGTTGGAAACATTACACTACAGATTGTTCAGTGTGTGATTCATTTCCTGATTCCAAATCCAGCAGCTGTTATTGTTGTCTGGTTATTGATCTTTTCGAGCATTCTGCATTAATTTTGCAAATACATAATGAATGGTGGTGGTGGTGATGGTGGTTGTGAAGATGATGGCATGCATCTCTACACAAGAAGAGGATGAGTATATGTCAGAGGTGGAAATATCATGACTGTTCCTGTTCAGAGAAGTGTGAATGTGATAACAAGAGCAGATATTTGGTTTCACAATTGGAGCAGGAATCTCAAAACCTATTGTTTCAAATAATACTGGAACACTTTTAGGTATGAAGATGCCAATAGCACCTGGCGGTTTGATATGCAGTTTTTAAATAGTCCCTATAAAATCAGAAAACTGACCATGGGGAGAGGGGAAAGGGATTGGATTTAATTTCAAAGCCTTAGATAGATGGCATACATGTGTAGACTCAGATAGGTGAGGTGTAGCCTCTCAAGTATATAAAATTTGTGACTGTTGCTAGTGGGTAAGGTTACCCTGTTTACTGAGTGAAAAGGCCTAAAATATTAGGTAGTCTGCTTCACTGCCTAAGTTCTCAAAAGCTAAATCGTTTAGGGGCATTTTTGTTTGTGTCAAAATTTGGAGGAAGAGCTAAACAACATGTTTGGAAAGTATTTTGGCCTGGGACCCCTGGAAAAGGTAATGAGAAGTGTAAAACATTGGCATCTTCATACCGCTAGAGACTCGAAAACTTTTGAGGGCATCCATGAGCCGTGTGGATAGACAGCTCATATATCTATCGGCACGTTGAGCGTATGAAAAAAATGCCTTCTCTAACATATACATCTAGTCCGTGTGCCATGCGGATACCTCGGAACTTTCCCCTAAGTAGGTCTAGTCCTAAGGCCCCATTCAAATAAGATTCTGCGTTCTCACACGAGTTGTAAGCAATGGCAACTTTGCCGACTCAGGATATTGACCTGGTAGATGGAGACCTCAGTGAGGAAACCAGTCAGTCCAATGCTTGGGGGCGCCTATTTCCTCTGGGTTCAAGCTTTGTTGCTATGGGTAGGCAAAGTTTTTTCAGTCGAGTCTTGTATTTTATGCCGGTACGGCGGTCCGTAACACTCTCATTACCATTCTGACCCTCGACGTTTGGTCATGAAGGCCAGACGGAGGAACGAAAGGGGNGGGGGGGGGGGGGGGGGGCAATTGCTGTTGTTCTTTGCCCTTTTAAACAGACCATATTTGGAAAATCTTAGGGCCTTGCAGTCTTGCAATGCTGTTATTACACCACAACTTGCCACAAGATCTAGACTAAACCTGACTCAGTGCTCATCAAGATGGGGCCCCAAATTTGCTAAATTCAGTACACTGTATTATAATTACCACTCAGGCCTTTGAGAAGGAGTCCATTCTTACTGAAACTGACGCATCAGTCAAAACATACGAGGTGTATTCGGAAATCCTTCCCAATGTTTCGTCTTAACAAAGCAAACCTTAACAACAGAGATCAGGTGCAGGGCAGAAGTTGTCAGCCATGCCCCAATGCGAAACCCCAGCTCTGGCTGGTGATCTGCATGAATATGAAATGTCCAGTGAGGATGTCTAGACTGTACGCATCAATCATAACACTTGTAACATTAGTCCATCAGTATGAGAGAGCCTTACAAGGTTGCTTGATTAAAACATATAAAACTGCTTTGCTGTGTGTTGCCAACTGGCTGAATTGATGATAGGCCGTGAGATTTTATATAGAATGTGGATTCCACTTGTTGCGGAGTTGTCACGTGTGTAGCAGGGCCATCACACCCAGACATTTCATACCACTTGTTGCGTCTTGATGATAAGTTGATGGGTAACTCAGGTTACAAGAAGGATCATGCTCATCATAGACCTTTACCATATATGAGTCAGCACCATAAATGGCATTAACATTTCATGTCACATGCTCTATGGAAGGTCTTGATCAACTGTGTTGTAGTGGATGTACTGTATTGTGTTATATTGTATTGCACTATTCAGTGCATATGTGAGCGGACAGATTGAATCTTGACAGCCCCAGTAATACCTTAACTTATTCCCTTTCTTTTTTGGCTCCCTGCCTTAGTGCAGAGCCTATCAGTATTAGACAGCATGGTATGGGATCACGCAACTGCCCTATCCTCTGTCCATAGCCCGTAGGTCCACTCATTCATAAATTTATTTAAATAAAAATAGCAATGATTGTATGACCAAAGTGTAATACAAACCTCCTATACACCCCCNCCCCCCTTTTTTGTTGTAACATCAATCTTATCATGATTGCTCTCTGCTGACCCTCGATTGACCTACATATGCAGTTGAATGGCCAGTTGGACATAGCGCATGTGAGAGCCCATGGTCAGAATTGTGGACATCTGGGGTTTTTGACAGGCCCGCAGGGATGCTGTTACGTGTCCACATGTCTGCGAGTAGGAATACATGTGTAGTTTAATAATTTTGAGTTATGTGCCTGGAATTGTATGTTTTTGTAAAATTATTGAATGTATTATTTGCTTGGTATGAAATTGCATTTGAAAGTATGTAGTTTTGTTATGATTGTGCATGGTAATAGTGAGGAAGGGTCTAAATTTTGTAGAATGTTGCGTAAGGGGTCAGCGGAGGGGCGGGGAGTTTTAGGAGTACCAGAGTTGGTTATAGTGTGCAGTGTTCATTCGACTTCGGAGCGTCTTGATGACATGTTGTATTAGCAGTTGGTTAGCATGTGGTCCATCGAGGAGTTTTGTTTGTGAAGTGGTACTGCAAGTGGCTCCATATAATTCAGGCCTTTAATGGCCTTGAGGCTGGTTGGGTTTTTTTTAGTATTTAGTTTCTTTCAATAAAGTACCTATCACTATGACACACGTAGTGTTCGTCACTCATGTTGTATGTCACACTGTCCTGTCAGTCATTATGGGGGAGCCGTAAGTTCAGGGAAAAACCCTACGCAACATCCATCACGACCCTGAAACAACAACAACAACAACAACCACCCCCACGGCTCACACTTGGCGACGTCGGCAGGATGTCTCATTACGGCCTTGGGGATGCAGTAACAAGAGTAGAGGGTTCTGTAACCCATAGGCAGAGACATAGGACAAAGTGGGAGGTAGTGTTCTAAGAACTGAGATAACCATATAAGAATGGCCTCAGGTTCATTGTGAACAGTATGCCGATGGAGTAGAGATATCATATAAGAATGACCTCATACTCATCGAGAGCTGTAAGTTGTCATGAGGACATGACATGGATAAGCAGGGGGGAATGTGAGCTGTCGGGAAGTGTGTTAGGGTCACGGGTGAACACTAGGTTCGCACGTGGAAGTTAGGTACCGATTCAGGCAGTAGGTATTTAAGAATTAAATTGCTGTGAAGTTAGCGTCCCTGTAGTGTAGTTGGTAACACGCTCGGACTTGCAAGCTGAGAGACCCTGGTTCGATCCCCGGCAGAGACAAAAATTTATAGAGTAGGTTTTTTTTCGGCCCTTCTTCTCAAAATTGATCATTCACAGTAATTTGGTAAAATCCCTGGTGACACACTTCCTTAAAATAATATGTAACATCTGGAAAATTATCTGACTGAGCTCACCTTCCTCCCCCTTAATACTAAAGTAAGAATACCATACTACTATATTGCCTTTCCACCCGGTTACACATATCAATAATTGTGTGGTGCAGCCCATTGATGATCCTAAGGCTGTGAGAACTCAGAGGGAGACTTTTCCTGCCCCTCCTTCGCCCCCCCCCCCCCCCCCCCCNTTCCACACACACACACCCCAGACAAGAAGTGGTCTAAAACAACAGTGCGATTCTATTGCAACTTTCTCTGGTCCCAAATAGTTGCAATTAAGCAGAATCGGCTGAACATGGCTAACTTCATTCGATTGTAGATATGTCAGGATAAACAGGCCTCATGGCAGTTATTTGAAGTGGGAAGGGTGTACAGATCTGTCTGACATGCCACAAGGATATGAAATACCATCTACCCCACTCTTAACTTTTGAAATCCGCTAAGTGGATGTGAAATTTATCCAAACTTACAGGGATGTTAATCTTCCTCCACTGTTTTCTGTTTTTTGCCATAATTTGGATGGCCACAGGACTTCAGGTTTCCACTGTCACTCGATGTAGCAGTATTTAGCTTCATTTAAGTGACATAGTTTTATTCATTTTTTTTTTTCAATGATTTTCATTATCATCATGTGCCATTTACATCCCTGAAATTAATCTTATCAGTGAAACAGTAACTTGGTGATGTCATCATGTTTTTATAATTGCATAATTTTAGTGTAATAAATCTGCCAATCTACCAAGTTTAGATTTTGAGAAACTCAGCCAATAGATTTACCTACCTCAGCTTGGAAATCTGTTGCCTCATTGGCTCTTATTTTTGATTATGGAGAAGTTTACAATTAAGTTGTATGGTGTTCAAGTTGTAAAGTGTGTTCAGGATTTTTGCTCTGGATGTTACTTGTTAGAGTCAATTTTTTTTATTTTCATTTGTTGTTCCCCTCTCTAGATCTGACAGCAGATGAATACTCCTTTGGACGTGGTGAAAACTGTGATGTTCCATTCAGTAGCCAAGCAGCCAAAAATCACCAGTGCTTTCAGGCTTATAGCAAAGTGCATTTCAAGTTGATCAGGGTAATGTGAATTAAATCAGGCTGTATGTTACCAGATCACATATGAAATGTATTTATTCAGCTTTCAGTTGATGTTGTAGAATTTTCATTTCAATTGATATGGCTTAAATGTCATTCAGGCATTTGTTGATCATATAACAGGAAATACAATTCCTCCATTTGTTTTTCAATTCTTGTGTGCCATGATATCTTAACTTACCTGAATATAGAGGGTTATTTGCTGAGCTTTTCATCACAGATGCCAGTATACAAAATGTTGTCAGGTGCTGCTTGATTATGATGTAGAATGCCTGTGACAGTGTTTTTAGACTACCATGCAATCATGCTTTGGTATTGTGCAGTTCTTTCCATAGCAGGAGGTACTTTATGAGTGTTGATGGAAAGTTATCTCAAACAGTTTAAGGGGAAAAGAACATATTCCTGAACACACAATGTCATTTGAGTATATTAAAGTGATGCCTGCTGTACATATGCTGCTCATGATTTTCCTTTCAGTAGTTTAATGTTTGGATTGTTAATTCTGTGAATTGGGTAAGTCAGATCTTTAATCTTCTGTAATGCCTGTAAGGCTTTTCTTCAAGGTAGATACAAGTTGAAATTAAGAATGAGACTGACATACTGCTTTTTACCACTGCATTACATCTGTTCATGTTGGCAGCCAGCACTTGTGTTAGTAGCACGGTTTGGATGGTTTGATCATGCTGTGTGAAGGAATAATTAGGGCAAAAAAGACCACATGTTAAGATCAAATTTATGCTAAACTGAATTTAGAAAGACTATTTTTTTCAGTTCCCCTTTCAAATTTTTTACAGAAAGAGACAAACACAGGTGTTCATGTTTTCTTGGAGGATATAAGTAGCAATGGAACATTTATCAATGGAGAGAAAGTGGGTAAGGATATTTATGTCATTTCATGTCTGCTTAGAATTCATGACGTTTTTTAAAAAATTATTTTTTAAAGATCTATCCAAGAAACCAAAAAAAAGCCCGTGACATTCTATTTTAAATAAAGTGATCTTTCAAATGGGGAAAAAAAAAACAGCATCTGTTGTTCTCCAGATCGAAGGGTTCAAATTTATGCAAAAGTTATGCATATTTTTCAATATGGCGGCCAAATAATTGGTGTTTCATTAGCAACGGAGGGAGAAAATTGCAAAACGCCCCTGTTTATCTTCCTTCCTGCCCTTATATGACCCATTTTTCACCCCAAACTGACAAAGTTCCCTTTATTAATGAAAATGACCTAGTTTTGCTGCACCTGCCCTTAAACTCTATATTATTGGTTTGGTTTACAGGTAAAGGGAAAAAACAGGTCCTCAACAACAATGATGAAATTGCTCTGGCCATGAAGAAAAATAAAGGTAAACTGTACTTCCTTACTGTCAAAAAAAGAATATTATGTTTAATCAGACAATGCAATAAACTCCACTGTCCTTAGCTTTTGGTTTATTGCTCACCCACTGCATGCACTGCATTCTCACTAAACTTTTGTCACAGAATTTTGATTCTGAGTTCTTTGGAATGCTATTACATATATTTCCTTGAGACATACAGGGCGTTTATTGGCATTAAGTCAGTCATTTTCAACTTCAACTGCATTGTGCAAAATTGTATCACTTGAAACTGAAGTTTACATGATGAGGAATTTGGTAGTTATTGGATGTCACTTTTTCAGTGTCATGTAGCTTTATGTAGTGATAAATAGTGTCATCATATTTGTATATTTGCATACACCTTCAGCTTATGTATTCATGGACCTGAATGCGAATGAAGAAGCTCACCTTCCACCAGCATTGACAGAGAAATATACATTGACAAGAACATTAGGCAGGTGTGTAAAATGATTGGAATTGTAACTTTGTGATTGAGAAGTGGAATGTTGTTCAGATGTTATGTTCCAGGTCTCAGTTGTTCAAATCTACTGTCTTCTTAGCTTTGTGTCATATCCATAATCCAAGTCCTGTTTTGTATTTTACCTTTGAAACCATCATGTTTAATTAAGTAAACACCCTTCCTTCTCAAGAAGTAGTATACAGTGTTTGCATATTCATGCATGATAGATTTACCTCAGCATGCCCTCATCTGTAGCCTTTTGAAATTTAGATTCTCTTAAATTCTGTAAAATATATGTGAAGCTGGATAATAAATGAGCATGGCATAGGTATGTTATTTCTACTACCAGTCTTTTTATTGGCAGTACTAATGTCTGGTTGACAGGTGCCAATATTCATGCTTACAAGCACTATAATTCTTGATGCGCAAGGAATTATTTCTAAATGTGCTTATTCATGTAGCCGCTGTTGTTTGTTTTTATGTAAATTTGGTCTAGCTACTGAATTTGCTGGGACCTTCAATTAATAATTTATTTCTGGGGCTATTTTATCTTTATGAAAATGAACCAGACCTACTGCATATGATGACATGGAGATTCAAGTCTAAGCAACAAATGAAAAGATTTAATTCTGTAGTTCCTAGATATGCTGTTTGGTCTTCTGACATTCAAATAAGATAGTTCTGATGTTCTTCATTATTATCATATAATAACAAATATTTGCATTGTTGCTTTTTTATTTCATTCGCAGGGGAGCATGTGGTGAAGTGAAGTTAGCTTTCGCTAAAGGTTCATGTGAAAAATTTGCCTGCAAAATCATTTCCAAGAAAAAGTTTTCAATGGGTGGAAAGTCGCACATTGTAAGTTTATTCAGAAAGTGGTTTGTACAGATCTGTTTATTGTCCTGAAATTCTGAGGTTATTGCATATCTATCAATCCCTCTAATTTTGTTCACAGACTAAAGATAAATAAGCATTTCTCAGACTCATTGTGATAGTCCTCTGTTTCTAAATAGATTTGATTAATATTGTACATTAAGTATAGCCAGTGGTATGTTTTTATATTGTCCAGCTGTTCTCGGACAAAAGAACAATCAGCAAGCTATACTTAAAAACACCTGTAAGTAGGCAGATGTTCCAAAAAGAACAGCTGGGATTTACAATACTTGGATCTAAGCCACACAAAGTGTGAATGGATGTCTAGAATAGTTTAAATAGAATTGTTCTTGTATTCTTGCTGTTTTTGTTTTTTTTATATATCAATAAATATAATGAAACGCTTCATATCGATAGGTCCATGCGGGAAAAAAAACAAGCTTCAGTCTGCCCGGTTGCTTGTTTGATAGCTCTGCAGTATTCAGGGAAATTACAGATTATTTTAATACAAATGCACTTTAAATAGTTGAAAATTGATTTGCACAACATTTTGCACTACTTAATTCAGTTTTAATTTTGATTTCAGAACCTGGCCTCACAAGTGATGGGTGAAGTGAAAATACTGAAAGCATTAAAACATGTAAGTAATTCAAAGTAAGGCACTGAGATCTTAAAGAAAACAACACTGGCTTCAGTCAGAAATGAATGCCTAGGAGTGCGAAATGTCCCTTGTAAGCATTGATTTCCATGCCAACAAGTTTGAGTTTTAATGAATCTGTGAACTTCTGTATAGAAATGGAATGTGATGTACCCATCATGAGACATCAGCGGAAACCCCTTATTCTTGTCCACTGGGGACATAGTCAGAGCCTCTTTCCTACAATATCATGAAACACAGAATGAAGACAAATAGTGGGGTGTTTAGTTGTCCAATTTTTTGAAGATGTAAAAACAGAACACAAACTGTTAGAAAAACAATGGAATTTCTGACTTTGCTTATTGTAGGCCTGTTTTCCCAATGATTATTTGCTGATATTTTATCACAGAATACACGAAACTGAAACTGGTAACAAAAGGCTGAGCAGTTATGCTATCTCTACTGTGAATTTCATATAATGGATTTTTTTTTTTTTTAATGAAACTCTTCTTGAGTTGTTATATGAAGCCTAGAATATATTGCTGCCCACAAATATTAGTACTGTCACAAGTCCTTGAAGTAATTTCTGTACTTATAACAATATTAATCCTGGGCGGCTATATGTGTGCTCTCAGAGTGTTAACTCTGGTGGCTGTTTCCCTGTGAAGAACATGGACTCAAACTTTAGATTTTTTTCCACTCTCCTTCCCGTTTTGGACTGCTTTTGCAACCTGAGAAGGATTTCTACCTCTGACAAAGTTTCTAGAACTGGGATCTCAACTTCTTAAGAGTTTCATTGAAGAAACAATAAAAGATTTAATACTGTACTTTACATGTTTGTTTTTTTTAACAAGCAAAAAGTAGCTCGGCTTAGTTACCTGAAACACTTCCTTCTAAAGTATGCTCACATGTAATATGTCTCGTCTTTCTTTCAGCCCTGCATTATCCGCATCGAGGATGTGATAGATACAGAAGATATGCTGTATATACTCCTAGAACTGTAAGTTTAACAGTTTCTTTATTACTTTAGTTATACTCTCCGATGTATTGTGTATTGATGTATATGCTGATAAGAAACTATGCAAAAAGAAAAATTATGCCATGTGTCAAGGGATATATATACGTGCTTGTCACAACTCATTAATTTTAAAGCATTGAGCATGAGAAGGTTAATTAAGGACCTGCAGCACCACAAACTAACAAGACAAACAGGATGACACTAACAGTACTGATCTACTAGTATCTCAAGCAGAAGAATGTTTTAAAATGCACATTCTGTTACATTTCTCTGTAAACAAAAACAGTTCTTACCTTGTAAGTCATAGTAATCTTATCTCTTTATTTTGTAAGTATGCTTGCATATTCGTTCTCTTTCAGTGTTGAAGGAGGGGAGCTGTTTGACAAAGTTGTGTCCATAGATAAATATGATGAAGCCACTGCAAAACTTTTATTTTTCCAAATGGCCACAGCCATTAAGGTAAGCTCCTGATAGCACTTGCTGACTTTCCCAAGCTGGATCCTATAAAATGATTCAGCCTTGTCATGAACTGGAAGTTAGCCATGATCCAATGTCTTCTGTCTGCATAAATTAATAGGTCCTTAGAGGTCCACTTGAAAGTTTGGCTCTTGTTGTTATAAATGTCAATTGTTTATAATGCTGAGTGTATGACAGTCAAATAACAAATATGTATCAGTACAGAATGCAAGTTGAGTTTCTCATATCTTTGTTCAAAAGAGAGTTACCAATCACTTACGCACAGACACAGATAGTAAACAGATGAGAAATTTCTGATAATTAATTCAGCCTCATGTGTAAGTAAGTATTTCAGCTTTGTGCCCTTTCTACATTTCAGTACCTCCATGATCAGGGTATCACACATAGAGACTTAAAGGTAAGTTTTTCATCTTCACAAAGAGTCTCACAATCACAAAATTTTTTTTTTAACATTTTTTTTTTCAGTGATCTTAGAGAAATTTGTTTTCAACAGCGTTAATGTTGATAGAGTTAATGAAAATGGCAAGATTTGTTAAACTAATATTTATTTGTGTAAGAAAACAGCATGTAGATACCATTACACCCTTTTTCATTGTTGTTATTGCAACATAAGAATGCATTATCATTCATACTCAGTTATTTTTCAGTATTTAAGTAGTATATTATTTTTATTTTTACAGCCAGAGAACATACTCCTTGCTACAGATGAACTTGAAACACTTATCAAGGTACACAAAGTTACAGTGGAAATCAGAAGTAGATCTTCCTAGTAGAGAGGTTGCAGGAAATGGCAGTGCCTCATTAAGGACTGGTAGGACTAAACCACCAGCCTCAAAGAGAAGATTTGTACCTTTGAAAACTGTCAGAAAAGCTCCGTTTTCAACATACAGTTTCAATATAGTGTACATAGCTGCAATACTACAGATCAATCTACAAAGTTTTGGCAGTGAAGCTGGCAGTCTTTCATTTTCTGTGCAGACTAGGCATATTTCAATCTTAACTGGTTATTGCCCCAGCCTACAAGGTTCAGATACAGTCCACTCAGTACACAGCCTCAATGCCTAGCTATGCATAATATTGTGTCTAGTGAGGCTGAGACTATCCCATATTTGGACCATGCACTATCATTGTGTTTAGGATATGACCAAGATTATTTTTGCCCTTTGTCTACGTGAATCTATTCAGTAGCCATGAATATTTTTTTAAGAAATGATGAGTTATAACTCTGCTATGAAAAGGTTTGTGCTTATGTTTTGCAAAATGTTTGGAGGAGTGAAACTCAGAACTTTGGCTCCACATCCACACCATTACCTTAGTTTCACAGCATTGTGTGTGCACAAACTTTCACGCTTTACAGATGAGGAGTGCAAGATACAATTATGGATATGACAATTCTATGCATGATCAAAATCATTTCTAAGGTACAGTAGGGCTACAACCGGAGCAAGAAGTTTGTTATATTCTATCATGAATTTCTCATCCATTGTACAAATCAGTAACCATAAAAGGATTTTGTTATCATCATCATTACTATTAGTACACTGTCTGGTGTTATTGTAATATTTGTGATGTAAGGTTTTGGAATATGAAATAAAAAGGAAGTTTTACTGTAATGAGCTATATCTGTTACCCACCATTTTTATCACTTATGTGTTTGGTGTGATTCAATCCATCCTAAATACTCCAAATTTAGTCAGACTGAAGCACACATTTTGCTCCAGCTTAAATAATCTTCAATCAGGTTATGAGTCCATTTCTTCTGTTGACTTTTATGCTTTTTATTACACAGGTTACCGATTTTGGTTTATCCAAGTTCGTAGATGCAGGGTCTATGATGAAGACATTCTGTGGAACACCCACTTACCTTGCTCCAGAAATTCTTTTGACGGCTGGCAGTGGAGCTTACACAAAGGCTATAGACTGCTGGAGTCTGGGAGTCATCTTGTTTATCATGTGAGTTATGTCATTTTATAGAATGAGATCATGCATGTTTTTCTGGGTCAGGCTCTCGTTTTATTAGCCTGGAAGATGCTATCACCTGACATAATCTTTTTATCAAGCCTTGTGTCAATAGTACAGCTCCAGTTGCTCATGTACTTTGGCCAATGCTGTGGACTCAGTTATGATGCTCTTTGACGTAAAGTAGGGTTGCTATCTTGTTTGTGCCAGCCCTTCTGTTCATTGTTCTTGTCAAGTCAGATGAGTTTTACTTGACATAATTGTTGAGTAATGAATGCTGCAGTTTTTTCATGTATGAAACTTTATAGTATTAGGTGCAACAGGGTTTTGTAAAGTAACTTAATTTTAACTAAAATAATCTCTGTAAAAAGCTTAGACAACAATGGTAAGCCAAATTTAGTTTCTTAAGAATAAGAAAGAAAATTTCAGTTTGAATATTGTGATTATATGATGGAGTGATGAGTGTGGATCCAAGCTGAATAAAATCATTATGGCAGAATTTCAAACTTCCCCATAAGCGCCACCTATGCAGTATGAAGTATGAATGTTTCAGGTCACAAAAAATTGCACAGGACACTTGATTTTAATAAAGACGTCAAATTTAACCCTAAAACCGACCATATTTGGGATGTGTTGTAAAGGATAGGTGTGATTAGATCAATACAATCTCCTTCTGATTTCTATTAATTGCATGTGTCATGTGGAGAAATGTTAATGGCATTTCTGATCATAGTTTTGAATATATAGACTTAGTTGTGAAATATGGCTGCTTGCCTACAGGCAATAGGCTACTAGATTTCAGAATGGTTATCAGAAGGCACGCATTTATTTTCAGATTGTCCAAAAGAATTAACCCAACAGCATCCAGATCACCAAAACAATAATGATGTCAGATCAAAACAAAATTTAGAAGATGTTTCAGTCACAGGGAATTCAGTAAGCTATCAGTATCCATATCTGCTCCTAAAATAGCATGACTGTTATGATCTGACAGTTTTCAGGGTGCACTTCATTTAAACACTTTTAATATACAACTGCCAGTCAGCTGGACATGGTCTCACTAAAGGTCTCATGTTCTGATGTTTCAGGCTGTCTGGTTATCCGCCTTTCTCAGATGAGCGCAAGGATATGGATCTGCCTAAACAGATCATGGGTGGCCACTATTCTTTCCCAAAACAGTACTGGAAAGATGTGTCTGACACAGGTTAGAAGATGCATGCACTATCCACATTTCTCATCAGTTTTTAGATTTAAAAATTAGGCTCTAAAATTAGACTGAAACTTCAAAGTGTGCTCAAGGTAGATAAAAAGACGTAATCAAAAGGTCTATGAATTTTAGATTGCTTGATTGAGAAAGTAAAGAATTTTAGATTTGTTTAAAATAAGTTGAAGATCTTTCCTTCAATCCTGATTTCACCCCAAAAGTATGGTGGGTAGGGAAGGGGCGGGGGGATAAATTTATATTTGAATGAAATAGTATTTCATTATATGGAGATTTTAATATTTATTCTAGCAATCGACTTGATAAAGCAAATGATGGTTGTTGATCCAAAGAAACGGCTGACATTTGCAGATGTGCTGAATCACCCATGGCTAAAGGTAAATTTTCAGTTGCTGGTTTAAGGTCTTCCACATACTTTTATTATCAATGTCACTACAGTTATGTAAATCAACTGGAAGTATTTCACGGGTACTGGACCTGTGAAAGAAATTATTGAAGATAATGCTACGTACAGTGCTGCTTGCCAAGCAACAGATCTAAGAGTGATTCTGTGGCATTCAGAATTAATTGTTTGTGCTGATGATCTGTGAATGAGAAAAGGTATAGTTTAGGGTTATGTGTCATATAAAGCCTGCGAGCCCCAGCTGCCTCCCACAACAGATTCAGAATCACTTTTATTTAGTATTTCATCATTTTTCTATGAGCAATATTAGGCAACTGTTTTATCTTTGCTGTAACCCCCAACGCTATGTATCCTTTGTTAAAACTAAAATATAATGCTCATAATGACCACGTTTGACCATATCATTAGATGACTGTGTGAGTCAACAATTGATATAACTGAAATTATTGTCCATTTCATATAATGATTAGCCTTATAACTTCCGCATACCTCTTGCAGGAATATATGGTTGACTTTTATTCTACCTGGCATTTTCTCTTGAAATGCTACTCTATACAGAGGTATTCTGGGAATTTTAATCTCAGTCTTTTCTCCATGCAGGATGATGATGTGATAGCAAAAGCAAAAGCCCTGATGTACCCTGATGCTGATGGAATGGTTCCTCCTAAACTGGTATGCATGTAGATATGATTCAGTTTCAGAAATAAAGAAGCTTTTTAAGAAGTTTTTGTGCCCATGTCTGTTCAGAGAGGGAAAACAAATGAGATCAGAGTGATGGAAATACTGTGACAGAATACCAACCCATACAAATTTTTTGCATATCACATGAAAATCTGATCTCTCTAAGAATAATATGCTTTTATGTATGAAAATCAGCTGTCCATAATGTATGGAATGAAAAGGCATACTGCAAATATAATATGAGTATTTGTGTGTCTTTGGATTGGAGAATCTAGGGTCCTTTCTTTAAGAACTTCATAGGCTTTATATATCACTGATACATTTTTCTTTTTTTCATATCTTGCATCCAGCCAGTGCCAAAGAGAAAGTCAGACAGTTCTGATGAGTCGCCTCAGAAAGGGAAGACAGCAAGACATCACCTGTAATTCCACAATAATTGGTCAAACATTTCCTCCACTGACGCGCTGTCAGCTTGTGGGCAGGGAGGCAAGTGTAATTGAGGAAATTATTGTTTAGTAAATAAATAGAAATTGACTCCTCTGAGTCAAGTCTTACAAGAATGCAGAAATGTTCCTGCTCCTCCACCAAACTGTACAAGTTGTAAAATTCATTTTTAAGGAAAGTATTTGGTTGGTCTTTCTTATGATAGTGAGTACATTCACACATTCACACTGCCAATAGCTCATTTGTTAGTGGAGACTGTCATTTGCCTGCAATGCATAAATGTATGTCTGATTTGGAAGTTTTATGTTCACAGATGACAGGCATTCATTGATTTAATTTTTGTTTGTTTTTTTAAATAAAATTTGCTTTTTGACATTTACTCTTTATCAATTAGTGCAGGTCATTATTGTGTTTGGTAGACTTTATACCATAACCACTTTCACGAAATGTTGGTGGAATGGTTTCTTCAACCATAAATACTAGTAGTAGTTGTACTTCTACATGTGTGTTGGAAAAAAAGGGAATAATTGGTATGGAGTATCTGATTTGCTTTTCTGCCTTTTATGATTGTGTAGGAACTGTAAGACATATTATGCTGTGTTAATGGAAGGGTGACAATCAAAAGTGTTGTGAGCACAAAGCTCACTTTTCAGAAAAATCTTTCCACTTTTGAAATTCAATTTTATTAGGAGTCACTGATCATCTGTTTGTTTATGTTGATCTCAGAACCACATTGCATTGAAAAGCACCATTGTGTGACTGGCGCAAATGAATTCAGTCTTTGATTGATGACAGTGTTTGAATCTGTTACGAGTGTTATTCGCTGTACTTCACAGTGATAATTGCATTGCAGTATTATGTCTGATTTCATATTGTGCTTTCAACTCTGTTCTCAGTGACTGCACCTCAGGATTATGTACTATTTCAGGAGAAGCTAAAGCCACTGAAATTTTGGTGCATGGTTTCCAACCGTTTCTTTAGTACTCTCATGCATGAAAGTCAGGTTCCATGCACAGATTTTGCAGAGGTGTCATGCTAATTGCTACACAGTGAGATCACAGCGTGATCAATTTTACTGTTGAATAGAATGATGCAGATTTAACAAATAGGATAGCCTACATGGCTGTGATGCTCACTCTTTTTTCCCAATCCTTTAGAAATGAGTGATTGGTTTGTGTGGTTTGTGAACACACACATTGAACAGACCAGTTTTTTGCCAGCCACGACAAAGGAGATAAGGAGTAGGGATATCATCATGAAGATTAAGTATGATACATTTTAATTTAAACTTCAAATAAAATGGTATTTCAAGAGAAACTTTGTTTAATTGGTTCAGACAAGGACCAGCTTCTGGTCACAAGGAGCATTGCTAGCAAAGTTTGGGACACTAATGTCCAAGATATGGTTGTCACAAGCATCATCAATTTCTCTTCTTCTAAAGGGAATGTGTAGACTTAACACTAGTAGCGCTAGCTGATCACGGGCTGTGCAGCTGGCTGGCTGTGTGACCTAGTTTTGTAAATGTTATAGCGGATCAGCGTATATTGCCTGACAGTTGGGACCCATTGCCAGGATACACGGCTGCATAAATACAATCGCCGCAGTTAGAGGTTGGTTGAGCAATGCGTATATATACTATTGCTGCACTGAATGGTAGCGAGCGCACAGTAGTATATATACTATCACCGCATCATGAGAGTTAATTTGAATGTACCCTTGATGAATTGTCTGAAAACATTGTTATGAGTCTCATGCCTACTAACAGCATTTGACATCAGAGTGAAATTTTCTGAGGTGTTTGTTACAGTATATTAAGGACTGTTGTTCTGGAAGACATATCCTTTATGGCTGTATATTGCTATTGTCATTCATTTGTACTTTTATTTGAATGTGTTTTGTACTTGATGTTGTAACTAGATTTTATTATTGTGTTGATCACCTTATATTTTATCTGTAAACCTCTCCAATACAGATCCTGGAGTTAACTTGACACAGCTCAAGTTATTGATATGTCTTATATAACATTGTGACTTTCTGCCCCACAGCGTGGTTCATGCAGATTCTTAAAGGGTACATAAAATATTCAGCTCTTACTAAGTGCTTAATTTTTGCAAAAACATGGTCCTGGGTCCTTAACTAGCCCTTAATTATTTTGGATGAAAGGACCTTTAAACTGTGCTGTTGTCAGTAAAGGCTACGCAAAAGTTGCAGTTCCTATAATTTTATTGAAATAATTAAAAAATAAGAAATGTGGGAAATGTTTGGCAGTTTCATATTACCCTTTCACACTGTGACCAGGTGGCAAGTGAATTTGCTGAAAAGAAGGGTCCTTAAAAGGACCTTACTTTTTATCATGGAAAAGTGGCCGAAACCCTGCACAAAGATTTATGGGATTTTCTGGATAAACATGCAGTTGATGTGTCTTCAGAGTATGCATAGCTTTCAGTATAGTTGATAGCTGCTTACAATATGTGGATGCATAAGTGCATGATTTTGCATTAAGACTTTGGCAGTTTGGATGTTAACTTCCTGTGATAAACAAGTATGATCCCTGTAGGTTTGATACATTTATAAACATTACTGCTGGTTTCACTCTAACTTCATGAGAGTTTTCATTTAACAGATTAAAGATCATTTCATGTTACATTACAAGTACCAGAATACAGGGCATTACATTTTCATTCTAAAAATACTATGTCAATACCATTACTATATAATCATATGAATAACAAATGTTTTATTGAAAGTGAGTGATGTATGATTAATTTTTAACCCTTCTAGGCATTCATTATTCACCACCTTTGGGGAAGCCTTTGTAGGACATAAAGTTATCCATACCCTCAAGTTTACTTGTGATGCATAAAAGTATCCACAGATGCCGTAAAGAAAGTTTCAATAAATTGCTTGACTACATATATAGATACAAAGTATGGGTCCTTTTCTTGTCCACAAATGCCTCCCACTTCTCTTCACAATGAAGTCTATGGGTTATTTAAATATTCCTTTTCATATTATATTTGCTTACGTGAAACAAACTTAGTGACATCAAGGTACATTCTGATAATAATTATGAGTCCAGTAATAAAGGGACACAATGACTGGAATGCCTTAAGTGCCCAAACAGAAACTGATTGCTCATCCATCACCTCTCTCCCGCTAATCCCTGCTCCTGAAAAAAATGGGAAAGGAGAAGCGGAAAAAACAAAAAAAGACAAAGAAACCTGGAGAATATAAACTATCAAGTGTTGTGGGATTTCATGTGTTAGGAGATATTTAACGTGAAAAACAAAAATGCATAAATTAAAAGTGCCCATGAATGCCTGGATGGGTTAATTCATGCTAAAGAACAAATAGTTTGTGCTGCTGATGAACATTTTAATCAAAGATCATACAGTGTTTTTATGCTGTCTTGATGTAAATAATGAAACCATCATCTCAGATTATATTGCGATAGAATGTTTAGTTCAATGATTATTTCGTGTTATTGCTTGCTTGATGATTATGTTTATCTTAAGTGCAGTAATCTATCACTGCCATATCAACAACTATATCAACAAAACTGTTGTGGTCCCTAAATATACTGTGAACAGTAGTTTCTTTAGTTGCCACTTGCCTTCAGAGCCGACCAATATGATTTTGTTCCAGTTACCTCCATTTACACAGAGTATTCACCTAGCTGCAATTACCACTTTTTTTCTTTTGTTTAGGAATGGTTTTGTTCATACATTGTAATTCTGAAAAAACAACTGCATGGCTCAAAGGTCCTTGGCAAGTGTTTGCAAATACATTGTGGATTCCAGGAAATCTGTCTGCCTTCATGTTTGCTTTTTTCACAGATTTAAAGTGTTTCTGCTTGAGGAGGCATACACGTGTTTTGGAATCACTTCATCTTGTTCCACAGGTTTCATATTTGAGAGATTGGAAGTATTTGAGTAAGCTTCCTCAACTGAATATTATTTTAAAGAGTCTCATCTAGGCAGTATTGGGTAAAAGCATTTAGTGTCTTTATAGTATTTGTTTTTTTCATGAACTTTGTATGCATGATGATTTCATATTAAATGTGAGATGTTTCATTGGAATATAGTCGCAAGTAAAATGACATACATGACACTTTTTGACAGTGTTGATCACAATTATATCATTCAAGTAGGACACCAGTCCATAGCCCTATCACAGAATGAATCAGGAGCTGCAATGGAAATCCAAGACATAATGGAAATATTGGGAACACTTTATGTGATGATGGGTACACTCACAAAGATCTGCACCTATTATACCATGGTATCAGGCCAAAGGGCCCAACCTCAAGTGGTCGCTGGGTCAGAAAAGTAAAGTAATTGAAGTAATGGAAATATTTTAGCAGTAAATAGGCCAACCTTATGATTGCTGAAAAAATTAGTAGCTGTGCGTTTATGACGTTTTTGTCACTCTGCTAGGAAAATAGTAGATGATGTGCTGCAGTTCTGCAGTCTGGCATAACACAGAATGTCACATGAATAGGAAACTCTTTATTGTGGATAGCTAAAGAGAACCTCAGAAAAGAGCTTCCTCATCAAAAAAGTGCTTTACCGTTATTTCTTAACATTCCAAAAAGGCCAAACTTCAGTCATTATTTTAGGTGTCCTGTTGAATATATATATTTCCACATAGTACATGTATCCAGGTGGTCAAGGATTCTCCAGTTGCTACAGAAGTATATTGCTGAACAAAGTTTTTGTTTTACTGTACATAGTGATTGATAATAATTTGATGACTGACAAATGCAAGTATGTTTGATTACATGCTCAAAATACCTTCTCATTTTGTCCAATTAGAGTTTATGACAGTAGGTCAGCTTATCTTGTTGTCTGTAATGAAAACTTCAGTAAAATTATGTCTGATAATGGAATGTTGATTTCTTTTTTATTTTATGTTCCTTGTTTTGCTCAAGTGTTGAGGAAGAATGTTGCATGAAGAGCTGTTCAGAAGAATGACACATACAAAATAAGGGGAAAATATTCAAAAGAGTGAAGGTTCTGAAGAGTAGTATTCAAAAGAGTGACAGTTAATTGAATTGTTGTGAGATTTTATAAACTGCAATAGAGACTCAAGTTCAGCTCCATGAACAGTGTGTGCCTTCAGTGACGGAAGACTAGTAGTGCTGAAAAGGATGATGATGAGGTGAAGGAAGAGAAAAAGAGTGTGTATTGTTTATATGATGATGGCATTGCCCATGGTGGTGAAGGTGGTGATGATGATGATAAGACAGAAGAGGAGGAAAAGAGAAAAAGAAAATATACATCAAAACTTCATGACCACTTCGCAAGCTAGGGATCACCCCATTCCATCCGCAGGTGAAAAAGCCAAGAATTTTACACTCCTTACATTTTGTCACTCTTGTGATATTGTCAACTTTTAATAAGCACTTGTTGCATGTTGTATGTATTTTCTTGCAGAATCTGACTTCCTAGTGGTAATCCTTTTGCAGATAACATTTTGTTGTTGTTGCTCTCTCTGAAGTCTTATGGATGCCTCCTGTGGCAAGCTTGCTTTGTGGTTGAAAAATTTCTTCCACACTTAAGTCAATTGCTTTTTATGTGTGTGAGTGTGGTCTTTCCAAAGTGTGTACTTTAAATTGCGCAACACTCAGATGTTTTTTTTTTCTTTTATTTGCAAGTGTTCTTGTCCTTTAGCAAGCCGAGCAGCAGGGCAGTCTTATTGTCCATTATATCGCGCTTTTTTAAAAAATGTATATTACATTGTTAAGATATCAAAGGAAGAAGCAAAACAAATAAACTATATTATCATTGGCCTCGTGCTACTGTTAGCCATTTGAATTATGCAGATCATATTGATGAGGTGAACGTGAGTGTGAGAATTCTCATAAGTTTTATGAAATGTGTTTTGCTATTTGTTAACAGTTTTTCATTTAATTTGTTGTGCAAATAAGCACGAAGACACACCTGGAGTTCACCCATTAGGTTTTTACGACAACACCTGTTGCAATTCAACAGCAGTGCACATGCACTGAATCAGTAGTAGTTTTGCGAGATAGCAAAACATGGTGCTTAGTCACCCAACACTCATCTCAGTAATGTATTCTGTTGTTGTTGTTGTTTTTCGGCGGGTAGGGCCCGCTAACTGCTGCAAAATGTTGCACTGTGACGTCGCATGGGAAATAAGAGGATGGAGGTAGACTTTCTGCGCGCTTGTTGAAAACTGTGAAAGGGCGTTGCATAACTTTACAACAGAGAATATATTTTTCTTGTTGCTGGAACAGTCATGGAATCAGTTTCACGCGGGTGGACGGCCCTTTCTCCAAAACTCTGAAAGGTTACTCATCCCGGTCATCGTTTGTGATTCGCCTTGTGCATTCAGAGATTTGGGATTTGTGGCGAGCAGAGTTAGAAGTAGCACCTCTAGTTGGATGGTTGGTTGGCTGGCTGGTTTTGGGCGGTATTTATCGTTCCGTAAAGGGGTTGCCCTATTCGATGACCTCCAAAATTTGAAAAATAATTTTCCTTGACGATGAACATCATCACTTGACATATACACGTATGAAGTTTGATTAAATAGCTTCTGATTTTGAGCAATTTATTGTATAGTAATAAATGGCAAGAAGGCATTAAAATTGGCCATTGGGCCTCGGCTAGGGGACCTGGCAACATTGAGGGGGAGATGACTCTGAAATCACAAACAAACAATGGTTGGCAGGAATTCGTGAAAAGCAAAATTTTGAGACTCCAAACAAAGAAGTGACATGTGAAACAGAACATAGATGGCCTCTGTTGCATTGGGTGTGCCATAATATTCCGTGCAGGCGTCTGCTGAATTATATTCACAGGTCACAGATCTAGACTATCGTCGTCAAGATGTCTGTGGAGGGAAAGGAGACGGGGCTGCCAGGACAGTCACAATCTGAGTATGTCAGTGACGACGAATCTGACTCCGTAGAAGAAATAATAACCGTTCGCCCGCTTCGTACACCACGTCTTTTGACGTTCCAACGGCATATGTCAGGGGGCTGGTCCGACAGAACAGAAGGAAATGACAGCGGCCTGCCAAGTGTAGTCAGGGATACTGCCGTAAGTTAAATAGTCAAGAGCTTTGACTTAAAAATAAAATAGTTAAAAGAATAGGTTCAGACATCAGATTAATGGTAGACTAATGCCATTAATGAGCAAAACTCTCCCGATGTGTCTGCTTTTACAGATAGGCTGCAAGAAATGGGTTAGAATTAGTGATGAGAAAGCAGCCTTAGCCTAGGAACACTTTTTGATGTTATCCACGGACCATTCAAAGGACATATTTTAACCTTGCCTGATATGTCTTTACCATAATCTAAGTCAAACACACCTTGGGAGAGCCTCAGGGTTTTGGTGACTTCTGATGGGCCAAGAACTAAGGCTTACAGACTACTTGAGACTGTTTCAAATTTTCAAGTTTCAAGGTTTTTAGGCTAAAGCCAACCGTATCATATACAATATAATGTCACATCAGTACAAAAGAATATGAATGAAAAAAAAACAAACAACATAGCTATAAAGTATAGCTAAAGTCCCTGCTGTGATGTCCAGATCCGTGGGCAAAAACAGTGTTCATTGCAAAAGCTCTCAACCAAAGTGCACATTAAGATGATATTTTAGGGAGCTGTGAAACTCTGGACAAGGAGTTGTAAGAGGAGGGTTACTTATGCTGTCAAGGTCACAGTGTAGATGTATTTTCGTATTCCTCTGTTAAATGATGTGTTATTGTATCACTTTCTGAATTTGAGTTGTATCACTTTAATTATGTGTTCGAGGGATATAGATGTAGGTAACTTCACGTGATCGGCACCAAATTCAGAAGTCTGGCGTTTGTTGTACATTGCTCACTGAGTGTAAATACTCTTTATTTGTAGGGTTTTTTTAAATGATTAGGAATAAACAGGTGAAGAATCTTGCATTTTCAGTCAGTACAGGTATGAAGATGCCAGTATTTTTTCCATCATTGGCTATACAGTGAACCTCGAATCTAACGAGGTCGCCGGGACCGATTTTCAGTCCTTGTTGAAGCTGAGGTTTCGTTGAACCTAAGGTCTCTGCAAAGTCATGTGAAAACTGGTCTATCTCTAGTGAGAACCTTTGGCTAAAGGTAAAAGGGTACTTAACTTTGCACTTCAAAAATCTCGTTGGTTGCTACCCTTGACTCCAGATACCATCAGCGTGACAACATTGCGAGTAAACATGTACCGATATATTTTTTAAAAAAACAAAACGTGTAAATGTTGAGAAATGAATGGTTTCAGTCACCGTCTCTGAGTTTGTGATTAAAATTTCGCCAAGTGCAATTATTGGTCCAAACAAAAGGCTTGGCCAATCATCAGCCGAGCATATTATTCCATCATTTCATTGTCCATTCCCCTCCCTTGCATTGCAGAGACTTCAAAGGCTTTAATTACTCTTCTGCTGATCACCAGATGGTCCTATCTCTTTCCTCCATCCCCTTCTTCCCTTCTCCACTCCTTTGCACACACAGCTATTACTGGGAACCTTTCATGTTGACTCAGTCTTGTAAGTTGTAGACTGTTGTTAGCAGTTGTTACATAAACCTTTGGGAGTGCTCGCTGCTGACAGTTTTATTGCGGGTGAAAACAATGTGCAACGGCCTAACTTCAGGTCGATGACCTCGCTACAGCTGAGGTTGCTAGAATTTTGTATTCGTTGGATCAGAGGTACCTTTACTGTTATTACAAATTAAGGGAAAAAAACAGGGATTTTCATTTACCTCGTTGAATGCGAGGTCTCATTGAATCCAAGCTCATTGTATGTGCAGTTCACTGTACAAGGTTTCACATATGTTCTTTAACTTTTCCTACAAATTTTGACACATAGAAAAATGTCCCAGATTTTGAAAACTTCGACAGTGAATCAGGCTACCTAATCAGACAGCACACAGGGTTACCTTTCCCACCTAGCTACAACCATACAATGTATACTTGAGTGGCTAAACCTGACCTATTCTTGGTCTACAAACACATCTGGACCCACCTATGCCATTGAAATTTGAATCCAACCGGTTTCCCAACTCCCCATAGCCAATTTTCTGAATTTATAGAGACTATTTAAAATTGAATACTCTTGTGCTAGGCACTATTGGCGTCTTCATACCTTATAAAGGGTAAATTTGCATATTGTGATTTAAACAGAACCCTATTCATAAGTGCTTTATTACGATTTCTTTTTCCCCAGGCCTACAGTCAGTCTGCCACCAGTATATTTCCCGCAATCATTCCACTCAATGTTGGTGGTCAGTTATACATGACTCGTCTCTCCACTCTTCTCAAGTTCTCAGACTCCATGTTAGCAGCCATGTTCAGTGGCCGGCATCAGATTGACACGGACAAAAATGGAAATTTTTTTCTCGACAGCAATGGCTCAGTTTTTGGACATATCCTGGAATATCTGAGATATGGCACAATCCCACCAAATGATGTCGCCTATTTGGTTTTTCGTGATGCCAACTATTATGGACTACATGAACTTGCTGACAAATTGCAGTTAAGGCCAGAAATTGCTGCTTTGGCAGTCAAAGAAGCCCAGAGAGCTCAGTTCCCAGATTATGCTTTTGTTAAAGAGGAGGTGATTAAAGCTGCAATGGCCAGAGCCACAGTCAGTCGCATGGGAGATGTTTTTATTTATGCATTCCGCAAAGACTTTAAACCAAGAGTGGCCACATTTAACCCAAATCATGGTTGTATCATAGAAAATGCCCAGGTCAAAGTTGGGCCATGGGATGCCCCTGCTGATGAGGACACTTTTATCAGGTGTTTGGAAAATGATTTGATGGAAGATGGATTCACATTGAGACCACATGAAGGAAAGAAAAAGTGCAAGTATTATTTCGGTCAAACATGTCAGAAATGCATATTTAAAATCACCATTTTATTTGATTAACTCTGTGTATAATCATAGCTTGATGTTGTCACAAGACATGTCGTGAAAGCTCCATATGATGTGATAATATATTTTTTAGGTAAGGGTAGATGACAGTGACTCTTTTGCCTTCATTCACTGAATACTTTTACTGCAGGTGCATGCTTTACCTAGCGGTCTGAAATTTCCTTTAGTTAGATGTTAAAAGTAATAAAATTTAATGGATAGTACCAGAAATGTTGACCCTCGATTCTATGTGAAATGATTGAAAAAGGTATAATAAAATTGTGAAGAAGGCAACATCCTCATCTTGGACGATGATGTCTGTGTGACACGTTCAGCATAGGGCATTATGTGTGCAAGAAGATCAATGACTTTATCAAAGGGAGCAGGAGTGATTGCCTAAGAAATGATGGAGAAGCATCTAGAATGCCATGTACGTGAAGAAAAGATTTTGACTGTTCAAGCACCAGCATCCCTTCATATTTAGCTTGAAGTTTATGGGGATCTGATCAGTTTTACAAAACCACTTTAGCCATTGTTCACAAGTGACAAGGCAGATTATTTTAGCCATTGTTCACAAGTGACATGGAAAGATTTGTTTTTTATGAGCTAAGAGATATTAATCACTGGGATGAGGCCCTAGATCCTGTTGTTTCTTTCTAGTGTAAGTTCTAGCCTCTGAATTGTCAGCTACCACAGCCTTTCACCACCCTTGTAAATTCTGCATGCATTGGGTGTACAAAAGAAGTACAATTATTCCTGTCTTCCTTAAAACTTTAAAATTTGAACCTATTAAAAGTGTGGAAAATTTCAGAGCTAGTTTATCACTAGCAGCTTCACAGATGTCATTTGAAATTTCTCCCAGTGAGAATATGGACACTTCAAATTAGGACATGGGCTTTTTAAGCAATGTTTTGTAGGATGCCTCTTCTCTTGCTGGCAGTTTGAAATGGGAGCAGTAGATGAATCTCTTGCCCACAACTATCAGGTACATACTTCCACAAGTTTCTGCATTTGCAGAGTTGTGATCTTTTGTCCCAAAGCTCTAGTTAGTCTGAAGATATTAAAGATTATGTGATTACACACTTGTTCATAAAAATCTTTTCAGACTTCACTGGAGTATGGAGAGCTTTTCTTCTGATGTTATATCACCAATGTTTTCCGTCACACACTCGGGAAAACATGCTTTGATTTTCAATTTCCGTTTCATGGTATATTTTGAAGTGTCCTAAGTGTTTCCAAATTCTATTAGAGTATTACTTATGACAGCATTCAAAGTATTTTGTGTTTGCATCATTAATTGCATTTTTCTAAAAGTACAATGAAGCTGTGTAATATGCTGCACAATATGAGAAGAAGCAGGCATAGTAGAGGACAGGGGTTACCAAATCATGCATTTGTTTGAAAGTCTTATGCATGAAGGAAAACAATGATCTTGGTACAGTCGACTCCGCTTAATCGCCATCCGCTTCATCGTCTTTTCCGCTTAATCGCCTCATGTCCCAGGGAACCAGATTTTTTCTATATAATATAAAAGTCACTGGATAATAGCCTCTCATTCCGGACAATCAACCACTCTTCAGCACCTGTGAATTCAAAGATCAGCGGTTGAACGATTACAGTTGACAAATAAATATGTACACAGACGGTTTAACTGCGCGACGGATGGCAGACTAGTTGACTGAGTGACAGCTGCCACGCCGAAATAGGTGTGATAAGCCTTTCCTCCCCATCTCCTCCTCCCTTTGTCCCCCTTCGTCCCACACTACGCATCATCGCCGTCACCCGTCCGATAATGCTAATGCGGTGAAAGCCGTATAGTCTCCTCTACCGATGCCTTCCGTCTCAGCGAGGCGGAGAATGCGAACATCATATTGGTGGATTTCGGCTAGATTAGAGAACGTGTCATGTGGATGAATAGTCGATCCCGACTGTGCCAACCTACTCCTAATTGTCTGTTGAGTTACTGCAAGGTGGCCAATGAGAGAGACCGCGGAGATCAAACATTTTGTGCGCTACAATACCATCAAACTTGAGACAGTCTGTCCTGAGTCTGGCAACAAAAGGTTTCAGTGCACGACATCAAACAACGACATCAAGGAAATTTAACCCCATTACCAAAAATATGGCCTAAATTATCTTCTCCGCTTAATCACTTCTCCGCTTAATCGCCCACTTTTTTCCGTGATCCCGTGTAAGGACAATTGTGTGGAGTCAACTGTACTTGGAATTTGCCAGTTAGATTACTTTAAACCTATAATTTACTTGTAATCAGTGTTTCTCCGGCTTATATGAGTTTCAAGGAGAGACATTCTTTTTCTGTCTTAAATTTGAGGGGGGATTATGCAAAAAAATTTTTTGAAGCGGGGGAGGGGGGGGGGGGGGGGGGGGGTGTGGATGAAAGTGTTTAGGTTTTTCTCTAGTAATACAAACTTTGGAATGCAGGAAAGAAGGAGTGATCAGTGCGTATTCAGTGAAATCTTAGGAGGGATTTTGAAATTTATGGTGTGAATATCGCGATTGTGCAGTTTGGAGAAAACACTGTAATGTGTACAGTCGACTTGCTTAATCACAGCCCCTTGGAATCATGGGAAATGTTGCAATTAAGCAGAGTTGCAATTATGCGGAGCTAGTATGTTCAGCCATTTATTGCAAGGGGGAGTTGGGGGATGTAACCTTTTCCCTCTGAGTTTTCACCGACTTGTTTCATTGGCCACCTGGCAGTAACGCAGCAGACAATAAAGAGTAGGATGGCGCCATCGGGATCAACCATCTATCCATATGACATGTTTTAATCTAGCTGAAATCCATCGAACAGGAGTTCAGAGCAATACAGTGTTTGTATTCTCTGCCTCTCAATGACGGAATGGTTTGTGGGGAAGGGGGTGGGAGGATCTGAAGGGACAGAGTGGGCCCTATCGAGCTCGGCACAGAAGCATTATCAGGGATAGCCAAGGCCAAGGATAGGGGGAGGTGGAGAGGAGAGACTTATCACACCTGTCACAGCGTGGCAGCTGTCGCTCAGTCAATCAGTCTACCCTCCGTTGCACAGGTTCAGCCATCAGTGTAAATATTTATCACTTGTAATTCTACTACCGCAGATTTTTTTTATTTTTACGACCGTTGAGAAGTTGAGATTATCTGGAGTGAGTTGTGATTATCCAGTGACTTTTATATAGGAAAAATTAGGTTCACTGGCGAAAGTTGTGATTAAGCAGAACTGGCAATTAAGGGGAATTAACGGTGGTATATTTTATACCTTTGATTAATGTACAATGTTTCCTTTCAAGGTATGCCATTCCCAATTGCTTAGAATTTTGAGCATCACATGTCTTTTAGAAAGTACAGTGGAACTTCTAGTGGAAATAATATATTGCTATGGTTGAAAGACGATATTATCTACACAAGCTGCATAATTTTTACCAAGTTATGGACAAAAATATTAGAGACAGATCAGGACTTGATTTGTTACAGCAGAGTATATACTTACATTTTTCCAGTTCCATTCCAGAATGTGCTTTTTCTTCATTAAACTTTAAAAAATGCTTCTTCACCTATAAGCTGTTATAGTGGCTCCTTGTGATACACAAAGAAATGTGGTTGGCTGCCATTGTATTGTTGTTTGAAAATCTTATTTTGACAAAGTGAACTAAAACCCACATGTTGACAAATGAACTAAAACCCTCATGTTGACCAAATGAACTAAAACCCTCATGTTGACCAAGTGAATTAACCTTTCTACTAACACATGATATTGTTCAGGACAGTGCTAAAACTGTCCTGAAGTTGATGTTATAAGTTTGTGACTTTTTTTTTAATTTTGCAACTGAGCAGGTTATTTCTGCTTTTATCATTTTTTTTTGGTCTTAGTTTGTCTTTTGAGGGCTATACGTCCTGTTCAGAGAATGAGTGAAATGATGGTCCAAAATTTGATGAGTGAAATGGTTGTTGAAAGCAAGGTGGAATTTCAGTGGAAATATTTTCAGGAAATTAAGATTTCTTCAACAGTTTTTACACATTTGCGATCTAATATCCTTTCACACTGGAACCATCTTGACAAGTATCTTTTATAATTATGAAAAGATTAAGCTTTTTCGAAGGGTTCAGTCATTGTTAAGAAATCACATGCCTGAATTGATGAGATGCATTTGTATAAGAAAAACTCATGACAGGGTATAGATAAATGCATGCTAGCCATGCAGATAAACCGTCTGGACATGTCAGTTGCTTTTGATGTGTAAGCAGTGCAGCTATGTGCAGTTAGCAGGCAAAGCATGGAAGATCTACATGATAAAAAATACCTCATGAAAGGAAACAAAGGTCATTGGGTGCAAATAAAATGTACTCATTCAGCGGGCAGGCATATAAAACTATATTTACACACTTGCCTGTTTCAAAAAATAAAAGTAAATATTCAGGATTGAGTAACATGCGCTATAAATTAGTATAAAGGTGATGTGTACTGAGCAAGAGCATATTAAGCTGGTTCCACAGTATCTCATAGTGTTCAAGATGGATCTGATATTGGAAAAATCACTTTCCAAATGATAAGGCTGATAATATCAAGGTTTGAACACACAGGCAACCTGTTTTGGCTTTCTTCTTTTGTGCATGACAGTCACATGAAATGGGATGCATCTGCGTTAGGGTAGATCTACACTGGTTCATGTTTTTTTATAACAGTCACTGAAGACCCTTTATTTGATAAGAACATTCAAGAATTCTGAGAAACTTTCAATTTTGTTATTCACGGCCTGGCTCCATTCCCATCATGAAGATCTGGGAGGCGATGAAGCTAGAGATGCTGATATCTCAGGGTGTCGCAAGAGGGTTTGATAATAGTATTTGGGACTTCCTAACTGAGCTGGTCCTGGTATTCCCCTGAAGCTCCTATTTGTTCCCAGCGATGCATCATTGATGAGCAACATAAATAGCTCCTCCACCCTTCATGTTATCAATATTAGCAGCAACCACAAGATGAGTAACACAGACAACTTCAAACTAGGAGGTCTATAAGCTCTGCCCTGGCAGTCTAAGGCTTTTCCCTGGCCTAAACACTTTAGGTTTGATAACATGCTTTTCTTGAATTTGTTGGGTCCAAATAATGTGTTCAGCTTATCTGTGATTGAAGAAATATTAGGTGTATAGAAAGAGAAAACTTGATTTGAAAACTCCATGATTTGGAGAATGTGCGCAAGAATTAATATTCTTGATTTATACCCAATATCAATACTCCGTGAACTGTTTCTCAAAACTCAACATTGTAACCAGACATCAGAGTGTAAAGTAGTGAATATATATCAGTAACTTGTGCTAATGCTTTTCTAGATTCCTTGCTGATTATTCATCAGAATGAAACAAGAAAAATTATATTCATTAAATCTGTTGATGTCTTTATCAGCTATGTAGGGGTGCATCAGTTTCATCAGGGCAAACTAGACATGGCATGTAATGGATGGAAGTAATGTTTTTATGACATACTGTACTGTTAAAATACTGTAATTGCATTAAGTTTTGCATTTTGTTGATGTAACTTTTGTTGCCCAGGTTGGAAAGCAAAACACACATTGGTTTTTTTTTAACAATGTTGCAAATTCAAATGAAATATTAATACATTTTTAGTGTTGTCAAATGGTAACTCACAGAGAGGTGCTAGTTGCAGCCATACACAGAAATTTTAAGTTAGCTTTAACTGACATAATATATGTAATATGTGTTATGAATATGCATGTTCTTATGTGACAGTAAGTAGATGAACCTATTTCCACTTTTCATTGTGGACTCAAGCTCCTCCCACACATACCTGTGCAATTTCAATTCTCAAAAAAAAACAAAACTGGTTGGTGACCTCTTTTTTACAAAGATGGTTGAAGTGGAAACTTTAAATATATTGTATATTTATAAACCCTGCATATCAGTGAAAATGCGTGATTCAGTCCAATAATGATAAGACACTTCACATGGAAAAATGCTCAATACCAGATTTTGCATTTGATTTTAATTCATTTATTGTTCTTTTGACAGCAAAATGTTGGAAGTTGGGTTATCCTTGAATGTTTTAGCATTAGACAGTCAACTAACCGAGGGGTCGAAACCAAAGCAATCATTAGTGCTTCCAGTAGTCTGATCATTCATACAGTCTCACAATGGTTGACACATGACTCTTGAAGGGCCATGTAGTGTCACAGTAGACTTTCAGTCATCATCTGTTCTGATTACATGCCACTTCTCATGAAGTGACAATCTGAAGTGAGGAGACCGTTGCTTAGAATTCGCTTGTGAAAAGCTGACAATACATTTGTCTTTTCATTCGCAGTGAGTTTGTGCATGACTGAGCCAAATTTAAGATCTCCTTGCCATTTTTATAGTGTCAGATTTAACGACAGCACTGTTTAGCACATATTATACAGCATGTTTGTTTTGAAAGGAATGCTGAAGTGCACAAATAAATTACAATATATTTAATAACCACCTGCCATATCTAGAGATGAGTAAAAAATTATAATCCTGGCAATTCATGCTTTAAAAAAAATCTGATTGAGAAATAGATGCATTTTCTGTATATAATGCATGGCTGTGATATCCCCTTATATTTGACTTTGATACACTTTGGATAAAAAGTAAATTCCACTTTGTTATGTTCTGCAGAGTTTGGCTTTGCGGACAGTTCACACATGATAATGCTGTACAAGTTTCTGCCACATGTTTTTTTGTCAGCATCCCACTGTGATATTTTGGTACCCATGTTGTTACCATAGCATTTGTATTTTGATTGGCTTGGATTTGAGTCCCTAAAAGCTGAAGGTGAGGTCAGAAAACTGGTAACCAGTCACTGTGTACCCAGCATTTTCCATTTCTAGAATCTTTTCATGAGCAGGATGAAATTTTACTTGTACTGGTGTACCAGAATTATCAGTATCAGTTTCAGTGACCAATAAACTAGAAAAAAGTTGTGAATGCTTGTCTACTGGTTATTGACAGATGAATGGGAAAATCTCTGTTGTAGAATATAAGCAACAAAAGATTAGAAAGAGAAGCCCCCATCAAGCAAACAGGCTCCTTACATTCTGACACTTAAATAGCCAAGCTCCTTCCAGCTGTCTTTCTATTTCTATTTTTATTTTCTGTTAGGACAGTGGAGGAACTGAACCTGCGGCATTCACTGCTCGGGTTCACATTCTTACCATACTGTTCAGTCAATGTGGTTTTACAGGCAGATTGACAGCCCATATTACTTATAAAGCAGTATAACTATTGTTCCCATTAGTGTTTGTGAGATTTTCTCTTGGAATCACTCACAGTTTGTTAATGTAAATGTTACACCCTGTTGATGATGAAGCCCAGTATATATTTATCTAAACACCATGTTTTCATGTGTCCAAGATATCTGGGATATCATTTTGGGAATCCAGTTAAAAATTTGCTTTTTACCATGTTAGTATTTTGTCCTGCTTTCTCCTGTCCTATCAGATATGAAACTAAAAGTAGACTTGATGTTTTGTTGTTGTAGTACAAATAACCAATAAACAAAACATATATATGCAACTGTACGAATTGTTCTGAAGTATGGATGTAATGATTGAATGATTGCACATTGCACAGAATGGTGCAACATCTGCATTAAAGCCGCCATACAAGTCTGTTTTGGTCATGTTTCAAGAAAAGAAAAGAAAAAAAATAAAACAATTCAGAATGTTAGTCTGTATATGCTGTGAGACTGTGCTTTGAGTAATATTAATCCCTTTTGGTTTCCTGAAACAAACGCTTAGTCATGGTGATGACACAGTTTATACGTATGTACAGTACACACGATTTTATCTCACCTTCGATTTTTTTAGGGCCTATAGTAGCCTACAGTGTTGTGAGCATTCTCTTTCAAAGTCCAGCAGCCACTCACGACAGGCAGTTACATGTCAAATACAAAGCACCTTAATAAGTTAATGTGGTTATGTCATCATGGTAAGCTGAGTAAACCCCTCTCCACCTTTTCCTCCTCCCCGGCATACACACAAATAAATGAAAAGTTGACATCAATGCAGCAGTTATATTCTGCTTCTGCAGATATGAACGTAGAAAAATGGTTATTATTTTATTACCAGAGACCGAAAATTCAGATGAATGCATGGAGAACATCACCATTTTTACAGGCCTGGGCGTTAGTTATGAAAGTCAGTTTGCAACTCAAGCTTGTATGGGCATGTGGAATTTTAAAAGGCATGATGAGGTAGCGCCTCAGTTACTCATTTTAACAATGTCGCCTCTTTTAATTTAAGACTGGAATTTGGAGTATCTATTTCATTTCATGGGGTAGTAATATCTGGGAGAGTCAGGAGATTGTACCGATAATGATCAGTTCAGATAAACTGTCTAAAGTATGAGACAAACTGATACAAAAAGAACTTGTGCCGAAAATATAATGAACACTGAATGTAAGCAGAAATTTATGCGAAAAGTTTATTGCACTAACACACAAAACAAACAAAACAAAAAAAAAAAAGAAGCTATTTCCGGTTCTTCCACCCTTTTTTATTTTTTTTTCCCCCTGGACGATATGAATGTCTCTGATTGCACTGGTATCGAACGAACAACTACACTCTACTATAAACTGGCTTTGGTTCGATACTGGAGTTGGGAAATTTTCAGTGATGTCTCTTAATTTTATTTTTTTTTTCCCTCTCCCATACGACTGTCATAATCCTGAATTAGGTCTGCAGCCAATAATGATAAGATGCACATTTGCAGTCTTAGTCGACATTAGACATTAAATTCTCTTTCTCGTTTGTGTTCAGGCATGGGAAGACTTGTCAGTTCTCTCAAGAAGTTATGAAGCGGGAGAAACATCGTAGACTCATCCAACATTGTGAAACGTAACGTGTTAGAGCAAGTTGCGATGTAATTTTACATTATATCCGCCAAATTCATTCAGTGAGAATTAATGAGCCGGTCAGAAAATCTACTTAAAGTTATAATGTAGTAATTTTTTAAATCATTTGTCAGCAAAATTTGAATGTAAGCTTTTTTTTTTTTTTGGTGTACCCAAAGAGGTTATAAATATAATACTAATATTATAACGTCTTCGGGTGTACCTTTAGTCTTTTGCAGATATCGAAATATTCAAAGTATCAACTATTCACAATATCGGCCATCAGCTATTCACAATATCGGCTTTCGCCATATCTGATCTTTTCGTTGATTTCGTTACGTTGTATTAGACTTTTGTGCCAGTCGAAGATGCGATGGAGAGATTTGTCACGCTCTTGCGGCAATTTCGTACTGTTTCTTATGTTTGATGCAGTTATTGTGGTGTAAGCTTCATTAATGATGGATGACCCACCCATCGACATTCCTCGCTCCAGTCCCAGTCCGACACATACAGCAGACTCTAGCGAAGACTCCAGTAGGGGACCGCCCATCACTATCAACGAATTGGTGCAGGTGATCTGTGTTGTTGTGTAGTGGTAACTGTAGTATCCTGTTAGTGAGGTCTTGGAGCAAAATGGCAGGTAAAAGTGCATTTAAGCTCCTTAGCTCAAGAATAGACCCTCCATTTCATCCATAAAGCTACAGTCAAAGTGAAGGGTCCATAAAAATTTTAAAAAGACTGAAAAAAGGCACTGCCACCGTCTGAGACTAAACATGGAACACTCATGGCCATGGGGAAAGTGTTTACACTAGAGTTCTCCCAACCTATTCACAACAAGTATGCAAGTACTAAATTATTACAAAGATGCCCATTACCAGTGTTATTGTTTTCAATCTTAAGTAACTTGCTGCAGTTCAGCAAGAACACTAAACCGTCCTCTTTCCTAACCTACACAGGAATTCATCATGAAGCAAATTATAGTCTAATTCAGTTCCTGGAAAGGAGTGGATTAATCAGAATTACATGCAGATGCAGGCATCCGCAATGAGGATGCAAACTTCTGCTGCATAACACTATAACAGATGAGGCTACGCCACTTAAGTTTTTTCCTAAAAGGTCACTTCAACCTTCATCGACTAATCTTGATGATAAATATACTGGTGGCCAATGGACACACTCCAAGACTACATCATGGAAAAGTTACCCTATTAGCAAGCACAGTATGTAGGCTACCTGTGTTTGTTTCCCTTGATACGAAACATTCCAGAAGGAGTTTGTTTCAATTTTTAAACAGCGGAATGAGGCAGCGATGGATGGTGCCAAGAAAAGCTAGAGGGAGGTTAAAGTTCACTTTCACTGAATGGTTTTGCATTTAGATGTGACTATTTGGCATCAAGTTATGTCTCAAAACTTACATGCAGAGCTGTTTGGAATCGAGCATACTACACAGAAAAAATGCTGTGATTCATGTGATTAGTATCATAGTATGGTAACAAATGAAATGGGAAATCTGTTTTAAATTTCTCACAACATAGATCAGCAGTACAGGATCAATTACAGGGATTTGTTGCTTTTAACCCTTTTAGGCTTTCATTATTGATGACCTTTGGATGACTTCATGAGACATAAAGTTACCTGTACACCCATTCTATCATTGTTTGAAAGTTCCCATGTGTACAGTGGGAATATTGATAAATTGATGAAAAATATGGGTCCATTTCTTACTTATGAAAGCCTACATGGAGTTCTTTTTTTTTTTTTTTTATAAATATGAAATGGATAATTTGGGTAAGCACAAATGTGTTGGAAAGCATTTGAAAAGTGCTTGTTGTTTTGTGTTTGTCGTAGGGGAACAAGAACTGGTAATAATATGCTTTTAAGAAGAAACTTGGAGAATATATAAAGTATCAGTGCTCTGGGATTTCATGGCGTGAAGATATTTTGAAGATTTATAAATGAAACAGTGCATGAAAGTATCTAAGAGTTCTTGTTTTTAAAGGAACAGAGGTAGCTATCTGCTTCACAGCCATAAAAATCCACAATATTTTTTCATAAATTTTCACCCCGTAACTCATTTCCATCACCCGAGCTCTTCCAAGAAAATGCTGCTTGAAAGTCGGGATTTTTACACCGTGCTGGCCGTTTAACTGGTCATCTGGTCAGCGCGAAAATGATACATGATGTCAAAAGGCAAGAGGCTAGCTAGTAGTCGTTGTACGAAGAGAATTATCCACGTGGAATAACTTTCCTTCATGCAAACTGTATGCCGTTTTTATTTGTATATAAATCTTTTGTAGAAGACTGAACAAGTGCCCGACTTTGATCGCAATTGCTATAATCTTAGAAAAAGCAAGATAAATATTTGATAAAAGGAGCATCTGTCTGAGCACTGAGTGAGTCGCATTATTAATGTATGCATAGCCTATGTATTGTTGTCTGTGCCTTTTTTTACCCTGTATTGTTTAATGAGCTCTCATTGGTCTACGATTCTGACACTCTTTATCATTTGCCTGAGGGGCACATGTAGATTATTAAGACGTCACACAGCAGGATAGGATTTGAATCTTGATTGAAAGAACTATTGTCTAAGACTGTGTTTTCTAGTGCTATGGGGCGGTGCTAGTTGCATCTCTAGTCATAAATCAGTTAACATGCTTCGAAGAGCCGGTCAAACAGCTTGCATATTGACACAAAAATAGTTTGACACCCTATGTTGGTCAGAGATGACCACGGGAATAATTTGGAGAATATTTGTGAAATCATTTATGGTTAGGAAAGAAAGAAGCGGTCTTCACAATGAAAGAGAAAAATGAAATGGACCATAACAGTTAGCATGGATATGCCATGTTGATCATAGTAACAGTTACGAGATGGGTATGAGGAGGGGGAATAAATGGGTGGGCACAGTTACAGGGGTGAAGCAAAGACGTTACATTTACAATATCTTTGGGGTTGAGAGAGAAAGACAGAGACAGAGAATAAGAAGCAATAAAGTGAGAGCCTGAGTTGCTAAGGAAAAAAAAGCGAGCAGACAGGTAATGAACAGTGACTCAGGGGACAAACGCATCTTGGCTCTCTCTCTCTCTCTCTCTCTCTCTCTCTCTCTCTCTCTCTCTCTCTTTCTCTCTTTCCACAGCATCTAGGGCTTTTTTTTGGTTGTTGTTGTTGTTACTCCGTTTTCTCCTAGATTCTTATCCCACCACCCTATAGCTCCTTGCCCTTGCCTTATCCCTCTCTCTCTCTCTCTCTCTCTCTCTCTCTCTTTTCATCCCTAGAATTGTGCCTACCCAACCCATACTAGGATCTCTTTCATTCCCCTCACTGATAGTGATAGTGAAGACCGATTCATTCTTCCAAATCAACAGAAGTTTTCACGGGTATTCATGTGGTCATCTCTGCCCAAAATAAGAAGGTCAAAATAATTTTCATGTCGATGTGCCCCCTTTTTTATCTGTTCTCGAAAGCCTTTTGATTCATTTATGACTAGTGACACAACTAGCACCGCTCCTAGGCACAGAGAATTTAACTGTGGCGGCATCTAAATTATCTGAAAGTGCTCCTCATGCAAATGATAATTTTATATCGTCAGCATCTTAGGCCAATGAGAGCTCACTAAATCACACAGCAGACAACAATACAAAGGCAGTGCAAACATTAATAAAGCGACTCAAACAGTGGTCAGACAGATGTTTCTTTTTCTCAAATATTTATCTTCCCTTTTCTAAGGTTGCAGCACTGAGATCAAAATCGGGCAGTTGCTCACACAGTTTAACAAAAAACTTTTTCCAACAATAAATGAAAAAAAACCATAACATTTAGAGCCAACGAAAGTTACTGCATGTGGATAATTCTCTTCGCATAACCACTACCAGTATTAATTTGCCTCTCACTTTTTGACGTCATGCCTCATACCTTCACTGACTGGACGGCCAGACATGGCGGCCCGCACTATGTGAAAATCCCGACTTTCAAGCTGCATTTTCTCGGAAGTGCTTGGGTGAAGGAAACATATAATGGGTTGAAAATTTATGAAAAAATGCTGTGGATTTTTTAGGCTGTGAAGCAGATAGCAATTCCTGTCCCTTTAATAAATAAGAAGGAGCAGTTCAATCAATTCACATTATAGGTGACCCATAATTAAAATTTTATAATTAGTGCAAGTGGATCAAGATCATTTTAGCATTCCTCTGTGTATAGTAAATTCTACAAAATGGAAACTTTAGTATTTAGGCTCATGGCACATGGATACTGATTACTCCTCACTTGTGACAGTTTAGTACCAGTAAGGCAAACATTCATATATTCGCCCTTATGCACATGGAATCCACAGTAAAGTCATTGTTAAGTGGGAACACACACTACCACAGTCCTCCAAGCTCTGATGTCGAATGAGGAATGCAGGTGAAAATTTTTCTCAAGAACAACTCAATGGAAATTGTCTGACCCACCAGTTTTTTTCTGTTTGTAATATTTTTTTTTCATATAGCTGCCATTTTACTTTTAATTGTATTGAATAAAATGCTTGTCTTCTCAGCTGGCCCACATCGGGATTCCCACTGACCAGGTCACCTGGACTAGAGTGACCATGACTTCAGACAAATGGATCGCTGTTCGCCATGATAGTCGCTGTGATTTACCTACAAGGAGAGCTGTGGTAAGTAAAGTCATCTCAGCTAGGTTGGGGCCTAAAACATAATCAAAACCGAGATATCAGTAGGTCAGCACAAAGCTATATCCAACCAGGTTAGTGGACAATAATATTTTCATAAAGTGAAAATTTTCACTCTTTAAAGAATTTAGATGTTCTAAACTTTGAATCTGGCTGACTCTGGTATCTTGTGAAATCAAGGTTGATATAATTAGTCAGTTTCAGGGCGAGAAGGTGGGGAAGAGTTATTTCTGCATACAGTATGGCTCTTGTCTCGATGAGTGATAAAGTGAGGAATAAATGTCACAACTTATGCACGCTGGCAGTCAGTGAAAGTGAAAGGGCTTAAAGACAGCTTTTGCTAGTAATATTTAGGGTTTTTTTTATGATGCACATGTCTCTTCCAGAGAAGTGTTTAAGTCTTTAGCTTCAGAAGAGTGCCATCATCCTGTGAATGCCTTAGTCATCTCTTTGCAACTTTTCTGAGGATGCTTTTGAAAGGATTTTCTGTTTCTATACACACTAGGCAGCACTGGTGCAAATCAGTACAATGCAGACATTTTTTACTGGCAAGCTTATATTATGATTCATATTATGATTGTCACATTCTAGAAAGCACAACATCTAATAGAAGTTTTTTGTTTCTTTACTCATTATAAATTATTATTTTATTAAGGGCTAGATATATTTCATATCTTGAATATTAAAATTCACTGCTTTTCAGGTGACAGTTTTGAGTCCAATTGAGGGGACCATTTCATATGCTGGATCTACCAGTGCTGATTCTGTGCTCATGAATCCTACTCACCCAATGATCGCCCTTAAAGGTTTGTGTGTAAAAAACAGATATAGTAGTACTGCTTAATTTTGAGTAGCATAAGAATATGAATTGGAGTTATCTCACACAAAAGCAAAATATACTGTATTAGGGATGTCTTATGTTAATGCTCTTGTACATGTTATTGCTCAGATGCAATAATCTGTTAAACTCCATCATGATCAAACTTTGGCTTTGTATGCTTTTGGACTGCCATTTATGGCATACATGTTGTATCAAACCCTCAGACCTCTAGCTTCAGTATTTTTGTTGCACAATAAAATACTGTGAAATATTTTGTTTTTGTATAATTTACTGATAAGGAGCATATAGGAGAATATTGCACACTTGTTCAAGACTTCACAAAATATGACAAATGAAAAACCTCATGCTCTTTCCCAACATGAGCCATTGTTACACCAGAGAATAACAGTGACAAAAACCAATGAAACTACAGTAGACCCTCCGAGATAAGACCCTCTCAATTACGACTTCCTCTCGATTACGACCTAAAATCTCATGACGGATTGGGTTTTCTATAT
>JAWQUT010000088.1:1073332-1106334 GCA_033807755.1 Ellobium chinense | reverse complement strand
TATGTGCACATGTAATTTCTCCAGATTCTCTCACTTGCAGTGAATTCTGGAAGGAGGAGAGGCTCAAATTTTTTTCTGTTTTTGTGGCGCACACTGCACTTACTCAGAGTTATTACATGAATCTGGATGTTTTGTTGTTGTTTTTTTTTTGTCCTGTAAGGAAGGGATGAATGGTATCATGTTCTTCATCACCAAGTAACAGTTACATCTTGCGCCTCCGAAACTGAACTTCTCCATGGAAAATACTCACACACAGAGTAACATTCATTAAACGTCAAAATCCTCGTTTCCCTTTGTAAAATCAGCAGTCGGAAACACGTGCTATTTTCGGCGGGAAAAGTAAACGGAACGGAATGGAACGGAGATCGGAACTAAGTTCCTCAGACGTGGAACGGGTGAACGGAACGGAATTTGAAAGTCTCGGCTGAACGGGGAACGGAACACAGTTCCCTATTTTGGCACTGAACGGAGAACGGAACGCAGTTCCCGATTTTCCGTGAACGTGCCCAACCCTGCTGTATTGGGAGACTGTCATCTTCTTCTCTCTTGCCTGAACTCACCCAGACAAACCGGCGCCGCGAGGTGAGTAGTACTCACTGTTCACGCCTGGCAGCAAATAAAATAAAAAAAAGGGATGGGAAGGGTTGGGGGGAGGGCGAGAGGTAACTGTCTCATGATTATTATCTGAGCAGTGGGGAGGGACGACCACTTTATATTTCGGTCTAGGGCTTTGCAGTGTGACTGTAGGTGGTCGGGTTCTCGATAAAAGGGGAAACGGGAAGGACAGGCAAGATAATTATACTGTACTGTAATTATAATTCTACGAGTATTAACAAGACTGAAATCAGGATTCTTACACTGTTTCAGTTTCAGGGTTTTTAATCAACACTGATCACACAGAAACTTATAGACTGTCATGAGAAAGACAGATATGTCCCAGCTGCAAGCTTACTACTGTACTCTGCTATTTTAGTACCAAGAGCTGTTTTGTTTTACAAACATTAAGGGGTTAACGGGAACAATTAAACTGAAGGCCAAATAAAAGTGACTGTAAATGGCTTCCAATGTGCTGAAATTCAAATGGTTAAAGAGTATCTTCAAATGTCTAGATTTTTAAAAAAACTGTTCATGCAGTTGCATTTGTACATACTTGACTCATGATATGAGCTTGATAATTTGTGATACTTTTTTCAAGAATAAGCCACAAAAGACAGTGTTTACCTCAGTATACACCTATAAAACATCCTTCTTGCGAATAAAGACCATCTGTGATATAGGGACACCATTCTGATTTCTCTTGTGTCTCTACATCACAGGTTATACTGTAAATAAATGCAATAATAGCCAAATAAATTTAGTGATCATCCTGCGCTAATATCAGTGTGAACCTCTCAGTTAAGACCCCCTCCCAGTTAAGACCTTTTCATAACATTTACGAAGGTCTTATCTCGGAGGGTCTACTGTATTTACTTATTTAATCGCAGGTCTGTAAGTTCTAATCAATAGATTAACATTATTATACATTGCACAAGTTGAGCTTACTTGTAAAGAATTGCTTTGCTCTAAGTGCAATCTTACGAATATGAAATAAGTTTCTTTGTTTCTCTTGTCAAATTTGGATTTTGGTGTTTATCAGGGTATTGCATTTAAGTGATGATATGTTATGTATTCACTGCATTCATATTTTCATTCGTTTGTTTTGTCATCAGGCATAATATCTGTGTTTTATAATCAGGTGTCTCTAACCTTTACTTGAACCTAATTTCTTTGTGCTTCAGTGACACATGCAGCTTTATACTGGTACTCATACTATTCAGATCCATACTTGACAATATGCTAAATTTATGACATTACAGTCTGTCTCATATTTATATATTACTTTATCGTGCAGCTGGTCAGAGGTTTGAAGTGTTTAATCTGGATTCCAAGCAGTTGGTCAACAAGGTGAAGTTCCATGAGCATGTCGTTTTCTGGACCTGGCTTACTGCTGATGTGGTGGCTATGGTTACTGACGCAGCGGTTTACCACTGGAATATAAATCAGAGACAGTGTAAGTAACAATTAAAATTCTAGCACTGGGATCTCTTGGGTTATTTGGGTGGGGGAATGACATGATGGCATGTTGGGCAACACCATGTGTAATCTGTCCAGCCCAGCAGATAGTGCAGTGTATGAAGGCTGATTATTTCCCTTAATTGTGATTCCATACTCTCTTTACTTTTTCCTGCCATCGACCTTGCATGCCTGACCCGGGTGTATTGCAAACACACAGGGCTCATTTTGTTGTCAGTTACATTAATCATTGCAAAGGTGTCACAGAAGAGTTGAAAAGTAGGCTTTGAAAAGATTCTTACCGAGATGTAACAGGGAAAAAAAATCGACATTTTTGTCTGTTTGTTTTGGAAAATGTTGTGCCTGATGTTTGTTTAGTGATGATTTATGCAAAAATAATGTACTTATTTTAGCAGAAGTGTAAAAAGTATATATATTATGTACATAAGCAACTAAACTTACTTTAGCTTTCCCTTGTGTTTTGTAATAATAGGCATAGAGGATTGTATGTGATTTCCCTGTTATTCCAGAGTGTGGAATTATTTTGCCAAGAGTGACACAGACTGTGTGAGTTTTAGGTTAGAAAGTATATTATCTGTAGCACTTTATGTGTTCTATATTCTTCAGCCCCTGCATCACCCGAACAAGTACTTCTCAGACACAGCAGACTGGCATTCACAGAAATTGTAAGTTACAAAGCAGATCCAAGTCTCAAGTGGTTAGCACTGACAGGACTAACTCCGGAGGTTTGTATTTCAGGCAATTATGGTATTAAATATTGTTGGCTCGACAGGATGAATAAACAAATTTCATTCCCTTTTATACTTGATTATACTTAACAGATGATTTTTATGCCTTGTTATTATGCATGAAGTACAGAATGAAGATGAGTGACAACTAGATCTGACCATCCATATGCTAGGCCTAGCTGAAATGTGAGATAAAAATTCTTTATCTTGAAAACCGAAAAGGATGACAACTAAAATCCTAGATGTGACATAGTGTATTATGTGTCACTTGCAGGAAATTCACTAAAGTAGTAGGCTGTCAAATTGCACAGTTGCACTGTAAACTTTTGGGAGCAGTAAATAAAAAAATGTGTAGCTGCTGTAATGATTTTCAAGAAGAAAACTGAAAGAGTAGAAACCTCAGTGAATCTTGAAATTGGACTTCTACTGAACCAGACTCACACTTGGTCCTCTTAGCAGTTTAAATCAGCCGGAAATCACTACCAGCCAGCATTAATCTTCATGTATAAGTTATACCCTCATCTTCTGGCAGGACGACAGAATCTCTGGCGTGACCCAGCTGTACAATCGAGATGAGGACATTACCCAGTGTATCAGTGCTCATGCTGTCTGTTTTTCGAGCTACCACTTCCCAGGCAATCCTTACCCATCTACAGTTTTCTGTGTCAGTTCAAGGGAAGCCCAGGATCATGGCAAGGTAATGTCGGGCTTGCCAATCCTCATGATTTATATAGGAGACTGCCAGTAGATCAGCTCCTGCACTTATGCTCATCATGAAAGTCCCCTAATTCAATTTTAGGTTCTGATTACTTTTTCTTATGCATAATTGAAATTATGCAGTTGTCCATGCTCATGGCGATTGGACTAGTTGAGATCAAAATGAGCCTTCCACAATTGTAGACATTAATCTGATGTGTGCACAGAGCAGCTGCTACTTACGTACTTACCTCTAGGTCACACAGTTAATGCAGATTATGGACAGAAAAACCACATCTCGTGTGCATTTAAAAATAGCACTACATGAGTTTATCCTAAGAAGCAGCACTGAGTCTGCGAGTGTCTTTTTCATCATCCTAGATTACCACTTTCTCCTGGATTACTCTTGATAGGTACATGTGATAGAACTGGGGCCTTACAAGACTGGCAACTTTGCACCAAGAAACTGCTATGATCACCTTCATTTTTTGGATGATTTGGAGCGCTATGATTTCCCCATATCCCTACAGGTGAGTGTTGCATGTGGCACAGTGATTTATTGGCTGTGACAGAAGCAAAGCTGCTCTCATCCATGCAGTTTGCTTCATACTGAAATGTACTCGATTAAGAAAGATGAAAAGATGTTTAGAAAATTGCGCTTAAATTAAGACCCTGTATTCTGCACAGAAAAGGTGTAATGTACAGTAAATTAAATCTCAGATGCATCCAGCAAGTTACAGTTTCTGCTCATAATATCTTATATTTTAGTGTCATAAGAAGTCATTTTACATGGGTCTCTTGTTTTTATTTCCTTGAGAAGACTTGCATATTCTCCATGTAGAGAATGTATGGCACTTTTGAAACATAAAAGTGTTTACTATGTCATGCTTGTATCTAGTCACTCTTTTAAAGTAAAGTTAAATCCCTGAAGATCTTTGGCTTTTTGCTATATTAATATGCATCAGATGTTTGCACTTGCAAGCAAAACCTGTCTTGTGGACTCTAGACATGCTCAAATCTTCTCATCAGTTATTCAGTTTCAACATTTAGAAAGGTTTGAGTTTTGAATTTGCGATTCAGGAAATATTTCCTGTCTGCTTTCAACAGTAGAGTATGTGCTCGGACTTGCTTTGTGAAGTGATATAAATTTTTGCTGCATTCTGATGATTTTCTGAGAATGAGTACCCTAGACTTACCACAGAGGAAATTTCTTTGGCTGTTGAGAAACCTAATGATTTTGTGAAACTAAATATGGTAAATTAGTTGGTGGCTTTCAAGGAATCATTACAATTACTTTCATATTCCTGTCCACAGATTTCAGTGGATTATGGCCTTCTCTTTGTGGTGACTAAATACGGCTATCTGTACATGTGTGATATGGAGACAGCGATGTGTTTATGTTGCACACGTGTTTCCATTGACGTTATTTTTACAGCAGTCCTCAACACAAACTCTCAGGGTATTTTGGCCATAACACGAGGAGGGCAGGTAGGCAGGTCTTGCTGACAGAAGTTAATTATTTTTCCTCAGATTTCACAAAACAAAAAAAAAATTGTTAACTTTTCAAGTCTCATTTGTAAAATTTTAATAAGACATCTGTCATCTGCACAGTTTCTCAGAAACTTAGTTTGTTAGCAATATGTACATTTGGTTTGTTGACTTTTGATACTCTTGTGCACCTCATTAAGACAAATAAGCATCTGTTCAAGCTTAGATTGAGATTGTAGAGCAGGTTTCATATGAAGATAAAACAAAAAATAATTGCTAAATATAACAATTTGTTATGATCATCAGTCTGTTTTTCCTGACATTTCTTGAAATTTGTTAGAGTAACACTAAAATGTGAGAGGACAAAGCTAATGCCCTATTATAATCATATCCAGTGTGGTGATTCCAGTCAGGAATTAGAGATGGTCATTAACCCTTTCGTGACGGAAGGTATCTTGGTGATTCAATTTTCCCATATTTTTGCTAGAAAATTGTAAGGAGAATCGGTGAATTTAGAGGTCTGTCAATACATGAGGAATTTTCACTTCCAGCGCACTCCAAAGTATAAAAAAGTATATATTTTTTGACGGATAATGAATGGCCTTTCACATAATAACGTTCAATAAATAATAATAAAGTTCAAGGTCATTAAAAAACTTGATGAGGGCATCATCGGTTGTAATCTTGTATACAGGAACAAAGAAAAGCAAAATTCAAGTTCCGCTTACGCTTCCTTCCGATAAACTTTCGATACAGAAGAGGTGTATTCGTACTGAAAAAATATCGCTGAATACTATTCTGAAGTCGGTTTGGCTCTAATTATTTGCTATGATTAGTTAAAATGCGAGAAAACTATGACGTACAACGTACGTCCTACTGGTCCTGGCTCGCCACTATATATGACGTACCACATACGTCCAAACGGCATCTTGGCACAATTAACAAAGAGCAAAATATGCCGTACGCTGTACGTCATATGGGTCATGAAGGGGTTAATAGAATGAGCCACACTATGACAGTGCTATGTAGATCATACAAACGGAATCCCATTAGTGATGCATTGTCAGTATTTTTCAGTCAGGGATTTGTAAAATGTAAATAGCATTTTGTGGGCTGCTGGTAGAAAACATGAATTTCTTGATTACTACGGGAGTTGATACAAAGCACTGAGACATATGTATTTCATATTTAGATTATAAGTACTAATTCAAATTGTATTTTGCCATCACATTTCAGGTCATTACAGTGGACCTTAAGAAAGATGGCTTCATCTCCTACCTGAGAGAGCAAGTCAAGACAGCCTACAGAGCTAATCGTTTTGAGAAAGTTATTTGTCAGTGAAAGCCTTAGTGGGAGAACTGGGTCAGCTATTTTGTAACTTGAACATGATGTTTGCCAGAGAATGCTACCAGAAACTTTTCCACTATATGTGTGATCCAGCCAGGTAATACATGTCTTGTGGCATAACTCAGAGGGCAAATAAATATAAAATTTAATTAAAATTTAATTTCTCCTCATCACCCCCCTTCAAACACTCATTTAAACAAAAAATTGGTAGTTATTTAAAGTTGTTGAATTGGCTTTCTGCTTAACATAAAAGTCCTCTCACCAACCTGTATCACATAATTATGTGATGGAAGATTTGTCTCTTATTTGACAATTTGTGGAAATTGTGATATTAAGGAATGCCAAATAGTAATGAACTTTCCTGTTTACAGGGATTAATCTGAATTAAAGTAAAGGCATTTGGAATCCTGTCCAGCCTGCATAGAGCGACATTTTTTTAACCTTCTGCAGCATTAGTACACCATCTCTGCTGTATATTCTTGTAAATGTAATGTCCAGCCTGAGCATTTACAAAAGATGGTAGCCTTCCACTCTTAAGCATTTTGCAAAAAAATGCTCTCACTTTAATAGGGTTTAACAGAACAGTTTGGTTGTTTCGATGCATACTCATGATTTTAAAATCTGTGTCATGAAAGATTATATTTTCAGCATCCAGAAAGTAACCACTTCAAAGCACATACATCAAAATCCATATGATGACTTAGTTTGACAACAGTTATAGCAGATATTGTTTTTTTAACATTTCAGGCAGTACTACATGTTTTTTTCATCTCATCCCATAATTTGATCTATTTGTGTTGCAGGCAGCCAAAATGTGTGGGTTTGTTTTTTGATTATATCAAGCTTTTGGTATGACATAAAAGCTTACTCAGCGCACTTTCATAAGGTGGAGCATTTTTGAGCTAGAATTAATCTGACATGAAATATAGTTGTTTGAAGTGGCAAAAATTCTCAGAAAGTTGTTATTTTTTTAAAAAAAACAACTCAAAACCTATCCACAAATAGTTTCATTTGCCCATGTAATTAATAGCATTTTTAACAGAAATGATTCTACATTTAGTTTTTGCAATCAGCTGAAGTTTGATAACCAAAGGCCCACATCATCTTTGAGCTTATTTATTCCAGTTCCGTACTTAGTGACATAAGGCTCATTTTGACTGCTTGCAAGACATTTATTTATGAAGTATTTTTGTTGTTAGCTGGGTCATTTTTTATGAGTGTCAGCATTAAGTCAGCACGAAGGCTGCTTTGTCTGGACCTTTTTTTTTTTCTTTTCTTTTTAAGCAAAAAGTTCAGCAGTGTTCAGTGTATGTTTCATTACATGCTGCATCACATACCATTCTGCTGTACAGTGTATGAATTATTTTGCATTTACTCTGGTGCCCAATTTCACCTGCCATGGTGCAAGCATGATCTGGTTTTAGAACTGATGACTCATGGAAGTGACCATTCACTTGAATCATAAAGTTGTCAAGATCAACAGTTTGTTACTGGTATATACAAGCTGCATTACATGGGAAAGAAAGGACACTGTATTAGAAGTACAGTGATTCAGTTTGTGTTCATTCTTTTTGCTGTGTTCAGTTAAAGGCTGTGACTTTGGATTGTATCACCTCATTCACAGAGACATTGGGTCATTTGGCATTGCAGAGATGGGTATGGTGGTTTCAAATGAAGTTATTAAACATTTTAAGATACATGTAATGTAATTACATTAGATTCAGTTGGGAAAATAAGTTTACTCTGAATTTCATTTACCAGGGTTAATCTGCAGCATTTTATGGCTTCTTATCTTATGAACACACTGTTTTTTTAGTTTTGCATGAGGATCTGTGCTTCACTTTCTATTAGACTTCTAGCATTGATTGGGACCGTACTTATGCCGGTTATTTAGGGCAGTATAAAATATAACTGTTTCAGGTTTTGTCAAGAGAAGATTGCAAATTAGTCTTCACTATGTTAGACAACTATGAAAGTGATGAGTTTGTTGAAAAAAAATAGAGTTGTTGAAAATCTGTTGGTCTTTGCACAGAATAAAAAACAAAATCTGTTCTGAAATTTTCATTAGGACCCCATATTTAAATACCCCTATACAATTTTAATATAGACTTGTTGTAATCATTATTTGCATGAAGTTCCACAATGTATAGTTGTTTGTAGATTAGATACATGTACAATTGGACATGACATATGGTGCTAACTTTATTGTTCTTGCTACTTTGCTCATGTAAATATTACAAAATCTTCAGTGTTATACCTGTGTGCTCAGGCTTCTGAATGTTGGCACATTTTATATAAATTGCTAATTTATTTATTCAAAGTACTGCCAGTACTGAAGGCTGTTCATTATTGTTGTCTTCCTTTGCAGAATTGAAGAGGGTTTTTTCAGAACTCAGAGGGTTTATTTGAAAATGAGTTAAAAGTGTATCCAAATATGTATTTTTTATGAAATCATTGGGATCAGACTTGAGCCTGAAATCTGAAAGCCCTAAAGAATTAAAACTTTATGATAATAAAGATGTATATTTGTGAAGAGCAATTACCTGTATATAGTTTCCCTTCATTTCAAAACATTCAGAGTGCACATACTGGGTTTTGGAAAAACACTCCTCAGTTGGTCTGTGTGCAATAATCATTTTTTGTCATATACACCATATTTACACAATCATTCTATCAGTTAAACATGACTAAATCATGTAGTTTGATAATCCTGTAGGTCCCATGTCTCAATAAGTCTCTTTTTATTCATTTTTTGTCTTGAATTACCTTTACCTCTTTGCCAGGACATTTTAGCTCATCTAAGGTTGTGATTATGGTATTGTAATTTCCTGACTGTAATTCAACCTTTCTGCTGTCTATCAGAGTTGCTGTGGAGTGTCATAGAAACAAGAAACAAAAGCTTAGTCTTGTAATTTATATTTATAGATCCCTCATAATGTAAAGTGGACTGTGCCACTTCATGGACATTAACCAGAACTGGCATTGAGGTTGCAAATGAGCTCTAGATGATCCCAGAGTTCAGAAATTTACAGATATTTGTCATTCGGACTTTACAAAATTCTGTATGTCTTTGAGATATTGAAAGATGACAAGCAGGCATATTATTTTGAATGCACTGACAGTTTTCAGTCATGTGCACCAGTATGCTCCTGAGAACATAATGCTGTCAGCATTTGTTTCTATTGATTGTACTGTGGTATGGTAAGCATGTGATTCAAAAGTAGTAAGACAAATTAATACTAGATCTGATAATCATTCAGAGTTGTTCAGGGACTTTCACAGTTTTTAATGGCAAGGGATTGATGATAAGATGGGGAAGAGGATTTGAATCCAGAAAACTATATTTCTATGAAAATCACACTATACTGGTTAGATATGCATGTATTTTATTTTTTTTTTTTCAAATTTGTGCTGGGGCTTTCATAGTTTTTAATGGTAAGGAATTTGATAATAAAATATGGATGAGGACTTAAGCCCAGATGGTGACCCATCTGTGGGAACCATAGCATGATGGTTAGATATGCACACACTTTTTTTATTTTTTTTTTGTCTTTTGTGGCCATCTTGCAATATGATGTACATCACAATACCAAAAGTGTAAGCAGCCAACAACTTGGGCTGATGTTGAAATCTTTTGCTTAGGTACCATTTAAGTGCAGCCATCAAAGGGCTCTATTGAAGTTAATCTTGTTTTTTGTAAGAAGGAAGTCACTGATTTGCTCTTGTTTTATGAAGAGTAAATGATACAGCACTACCTATGCAAATATGTGTGTAAAATATTACAAGGGTGCATCTGAAGGAAATATCAAAGTAGAATGCAGGAGGCCTCTCACTTTTCATTGGACACTGAATGTTGATTTAGACACAATTCCTGTTGGAGCTGATTTCATGAGAATACTTTTATTCTTCATTATTTGGCAAATTATTTCAAATTTGACAACTACTGAAGATCTGAGAGATTGTAAAGGCAGAGCAGAAGTAATTGTGTTGGGTGAAAACTTTCTTTAGTGTGAAAACTTTCTTTAGTATGTCCCTGTGCATGGGAGAGCGAAAGGAATACAAGAGCAGCTGCCCCTTAACCCGGCACTCATATTTATATTATTATTTTGTTGTTGGCATACTGATATATACAATTATTTATGTATACATGTAAGTAATGTGTTTTTACACCCGCTGCTTACGCAACACACTGGCATTGTTAATTGCTGTATCTAGGATTGCACAATTCAATACTGTATTGGTATATATACAGCTTGTTGTATGATGCTGTGTCATTCATGAAGGAAAGCCTGTAGCCATTTGACAAGATCTAATCAGTCTTGATATTTTGTGTTAAATTTCAGAGTAAGAGTCTTAAGTCTATAGACTACTTTCAGTTAATTATGCATGCACAATCATATGGGCATCACAAGCCATAACTCCAACAGTCATTACTTCCTTCCCTATATCCTTTATCACTATACACATTCATGTGTATAATAGTTAAAGGAGGCCGTTGGTGAACTAAAAGGGTGAGGAGGCTGAATACAGAAGCAAACTGCTAACAGTTGGCTGATATGTCCATTACATTTGCATTTATTGGCTAATGCATCTTTTTAACTTTTGAAAGCAAGCTTTGATGATACAATCACATTACAATTTACATATTTTGCATAAACCAGAAGTGAACTTTGTTGGAGTTGACCCATTAAGAATGGTTTCTTATAACTGTAGCAATTCAGTCTTAGCTGTCAGGGATGTTGCATAATCTACATGTATGTCACAGCATGAAATGACACCACTTGACGCACGATGAAACCCTGCGCTTTCATGCCTAGATGTCTACTGCACATTGTGTAACAAGACATGTATTTTTATGTCCCAACTGTATTGACACACAGACAGTAGCCACACATAGATGTAACAGACTGTGGCTATGTGTTGATATCACACTTCTTATGTGAAGAATGAAAAAGTGAACAATAAACTTACATGTGTAATGCCCACATAGTATGTTGTTATTTATTGTTCAGTGTGCGCTGGATTGTAATTTGTTTTAATAGTGATGATTTTGTTTATGAGTTTCATATCCAAGAAATACCTTTTCACACAGATTCTCACCACTACCACCCCAGGAGGCCATATTGTTTCGTTTTTTTCTCAGTTCTTAATGGAGATACAATGCCGTTACCATTTTTTTTATATGGGTGATGTTCATGGGCATTTAGGCAGCATCATTTACAGGGATGTTCTTCTCCTTTTCAAATGAATTTGTACTTGTATCTGGGGAGGCAGGAGAGATATATGTGTATACTATAATAATAAATTGTCTATTGTTGAGCTAAAAGGATGGGAAACTGGATACAGAAGCAAACTGCTGACAGTGGGAATAAGGCTCCTTCCAGGGGATTCTACCCACAGCATAACCAAACTAATATTTTGATTATTATTACAAATATCAGTATTGATACAGTACACAACTTCAAATTATTGTTTAAACAAACAAAAATGTGAAACAAACTGTTGGAAATTCCTACACAGGCTTGCACTAGAGATTGCATGAACTGATCCACTCTTTCGTTTGGACTGGTGATTTCAATTTTGTGGATCAGGTGACCACAGATCTTTACTTTGCTAACCTCTGCCTTTTTGCCTTACAATAAAAGATACTGTGAAGAGCAGCAAGTCTTGCATTCTTATCTTAGTCCCAGATTACCACTTTGATCTCTACTTGCTTCACAAATATAATTTGTGTCGAAATAGGACTAGGCAGTGATTTCCAGTGGTATAGTGAAAAGTCAGATAAACTAAAACCATTTAATCTGAAAAAAAACAAAAAAACTTTACCAAAAGATTTTTGAAGTCCTACCGAGTTTCCTTTATATACAGTATTATTCTTTGTAAGCTCGCTCCACTTTATGTAAAAAAAACAAAAACAAATAGCTTGAATACTTTTAGACGAAATTTTTCTACATTCTGTCATGCAAAATTTGTTCACCATGACCTGATCGTCACCACTTCCAGTGACCATTTGAAACGTATCAGCGCCTGTCAGCAGTATGACCATTAGTGAAACTAATTTCCAAGTTAAAATAGTAGGTGGTAGGGTGGTGAGTATTTCTTTCACACTAAAGAAACAAGTAGATCCTGCTCTTCTCCATAACACTCAATTATTGACGTCACTGTACTCGATGGCAGATATTTGAGCTGTTCATCCTTTCACAGCGGGCCATTGGCAGACTTCTGATGCATTTTAAGTCTCATCCTCTAGATGATACTGAAACGCATATATACTCTCTTCCTTCCCCCTCTCCTCCCTCCCCCTCCCCCCCGCATGCTTTTTCTCCTTCTGAGTAAGTTTGTTTGTTGTTTTTTTTATCCAAGTTAGCACTTATGGCATTATGAAAGGCAGTACTTTTGCCATCCTCTGCTACGCTTTTGTTATTACAAAAAGCACTCCCATTTATCCGAAAAACTAGACTATTCCAACCCAAAATAATTTGCCAGGTCCCTTCAAATGCTGAACCGACTTCTACCAAAGACGTTGTAGTCTTTGCTTCCATTCTAATTATTATAATTACTTTGGGACTAGAGTTCAGTGCTAGTGTAGGCCCTAGGCTTAATTTAATTTTTATTTTTCGATATTTATACAATACTAGACTATGTTGTAATGAAAAAAGTACCGCTCTTCAATCTCCGAGTACACTTCAATACAGTTGACAACATGGCTGCTTGGGAAGAGGTTTGGGAGCTTCGAGCAAAACTTGAACGTGTACAGTTATCAACAGCCAAGCAGAAGTAAGTGATATTATCAGCTGGAAGGCAAAACCATAGGGTTTTCATTGTCTTTAAGAATGTCAGCGCTATTTGTAAAGCCTGAGGTCGTCTCTAGCGGTAGGGTAAAGAGAAGGCTTTAGCTAGCAGCTGTTGCCAGCAGTCGGTTTCACTTTGAAGTTTGATTCACTTTTTTACACCTGCTTTCTTCCCACTGTTAGATCTATAGACCCGATATGAATAAGCCTATTGAATTTCAATGTCTGTAATTTTCAATGATACTCACGATTGGTGTCTTCACACCTGGACAATTTCTCCATTAAATTTTTTTTAATAATGTTTCTTCCTTCTAAAAGTAAAAGAAAAAACTTTCATCAAAGTATAAAATTATCGGCCTTCTCTAACGACAGCATCCGTTCCATGACTTGTCTGCAACTAAATGAACTGTATCATCGGTGCTGTCGTTAGAGATAGCCAAATTATCTTGACTCCATCTTCAAACTAGAGATTATGAGAGACCCGCGAAAGCTTAATTTTGCCAGGCTTAGGTGCACAAGCACAGATTGTGGTGTGCCATTGAATTTAATGAATATATATATTTATGATTGCACTGATGTCTCTCCAGATTGTCTGAGCGGAATGTCATTGAACTGGTGTCTAAGTTGATTGAGTTACATCTGATTGATGTATTGTACACTTCAGATGGTAAAACATACCTGACACACCAGCAGCTGGTCAAGGAAATCAGAGATGAACTTACTGTGCATGGAGGTAATACTGGAGTTGCCAGTGGGAAGACAGATAGACCAGATAAAACACAAATAACACTGAGCTCACCTTAACCTTGGATACAGATCAATTAAGTTTATACATCTAAAAATCTTCTGCATTATCAAATAAGCAAGGTTACCCTGATGAGTCATATAATAAAGGCGTAACTGACAAAGTATAACTGTAAGATGTTGATTTAAATAACGACAGAGAATCTTAGCAAGATTTGCAAATTTAAAAAAAAGTTTGTCAGCAAAACCAATTATTTAAAAAAGCGGTAAAGTATGTTGCTGTATGTAAAATCCTGAAGGAATCGCAAGATTTTGATCAAGTTAGATCTAATACTTAAATGTTCAGTTTTCACCATACATTGCATAAATGAAAACTTGTTTGGGATGAGTGTGTCTTCATTGGTTCTTCTTGTTCATTACATTGCTGATTTGTCTATATGCAGGCAGCTGTAATTGAAAGTGCAATGAAATATGTCTGATTTTACAGGTCGAATCAACTTGGTTGACCTGCAACAATTGCTCAATGTTGACTTCAGTCACATCGAGAGTAAGGCCAATGATATGGTCAAACATGATGGACACTTGACACTCGTGATGGGTCAGCTGATTCATGACTCTTACCGTCATCAGCTGGCAGAAGAAATCAATGATCAACTCCAAGAAAAAGGACATGTTACCATCATTGAGCTTACAAAGTCTTATGACTTACCAGCAGATTTCCTTCGAGAGGTGAGGCTAGCTGCAAAAAGAAATTTATTTGTGCAGAACCTGATCTGATTGTTGAAGTCTTTCTTTATTCAAAATTTCTGCAACAAGAAGTTATCATTAATCCATTTAAAAAGATAATAAAAAGAATATCTTGTAAAGCTTAAAGTGCAACTAAAGTACTTTTATGGTGTAGTGCACGGAATCCTGTGAAATTACTATTTTAACATGCATCAGTGATTCAAACTTCCTACTGAGCATCTCAAACCCATCAAATCTAACGCGTTTTGAAGAAATCACAAAGAATAACACATGCCCATGCCCTCCTGTGTTAGCGTCACCGCTGCTCGCCTCGCCAGAAATGCGTGACGTCACCAACACCGCTGTACACGGCTCAAGGCTATTACGCGTCGGGCTCAAGGCTATTACGCGTAGCGCTGCACTCAGTAGGGCGGCTCGCTCCCATGTGGAAACAATGGGTTATTGTTGTGCGGTAAACTGTAAATCTAGAGATGGATCCACAGAAGACACCGTACAGCACGTGGAGGCATCTGTTTAAGTAAACACTGATGTGGACATGCATGCTAGCAAAGTTAGATCTACATCGAGACTAGTCTACTAAGTTGAGAGTAGTCTAGACTAGCACGTGGTCAACAATACACAGAGCTAAACTGTGAAAGAATGCTTGCTTACCATTCCTAAACTGGTGGTCCAATAGTCTTCTCCTCAATTATATCCTCGTCATCTGTTTTTCAGCGCAGGAGCTCGAACTGATACAGCTCGACCGGTGCTACCATTGTTCTCGATCGAAAACACCGCGACTTCCGCACTGACGTGACGTTTCCGGTACGATTTTTCGGGTGCTTTTCGGCGATTTCGCAAAATGTCGAAAATAACTCTAGTAATTTTCTTACAATTTCAGAATAGGTTAAAAGTTGTAAAATTAATTTCGAAATGTTATTTTTTAGCAAAAATGATGACTTTTGATCTAAAACTTGATATTGAAAATATAAAAACTGTCGGAAAATCACATTTTCCCAGCACTTTAGTTGCACTTTAATGTTAGAAATTACCTATTAGTGCTGTACAGAAAGAATAGATCATTCATAATTTGTGCTGGCTGAAAGAGGAATATTTTCATTGGCCATTTTGGGTGCTTTAATACCCCTCAGACATGAGGCATAAAACATGTTGACCTGTAAAATACCAGTCCACTTATTTTGTCTCTTGTTTGACAGTTTTGATGAGGCAAGCGTTATCTTTTCTCATCATAGGTCATAGAAAGGAACCTGGGCACTCGTATCAAAGGTCAGATTGACAGCTATGACAAAGATGTGGTCTTCACAGGGGCATTTGTGGCTCGGATGAAAGCTCAGATTAGAGGGGCATTTTCGGCTGTGACAGTGTAAGTTTTAATCCTGCACTAGTGATTCCTGTTTTTGCCACTGGATACTCCTCTCTTCCGTTCTTGTGTAAAACTGCATTATGTGTTAGTGTATCATGGACTGTATTTATAAGCTGATAGGTTTCAGGCCTTTAGATGTTGTCTTGATCTTAGATATTAATAATATTATTGCAGTACCTGTTACATCACTAAAGTACTGACTGTCTGGAAATGTATCTTCATCTGTAATGCATTCTGAGAGGAGACAGAAGAGTTTTTGCAATTAGTCTGTGTAGAGAAGTTGGAATTGTGAATTTACTATGTTTGTGTTTCTACCAATGTATGTTTTGGACTGTTTTATGTGCATGTACAGTGGAACTCACATAAGCAGGATTGCTCTGTCTCTGACAAGTTGTCCCACTCCCATGTATGCAGATGTCTTACTTACAGGGGCATTGCACTTATGCAGGCTGTCCCATCATGAAGTGTTTTCTTATAATCAGATTTGTTTTATTTAGTTGTAGGTTCAACTATTATGCTCTGCTGCTGAGATAATGAAATACATAAGTGATGCCTATTTGCAACTCTGCAGACAGTACAACATATGTACTGTCTGTGAAGAAATTTTTGATTTTTTTAAAATTGTTCTTTTTGGTTAGCTTTAAAGAAGCATACACCTTCTCAATACCTAAAGTAATCCCTGATCTAGATGGAAACACACAGATGAAATACACCAAAGCAAACAAAGACAGCATACTTTAAATTTAAAGAGCATTCATACATTTAGGCAAAGGATGGTCTCCCTTAGATGAACGATCAGTGGACCAATGGTCAAATGGCATGATGACAGGTTCTGTAACTGTGATTTATTGCGCAAGTAACTAAGGTGATGAAAAGTGGTCAATCAATGGATGGGCTTATCTGGTTTGGGAAAATAGGTTATGTAACAACTCACTCCCCTGTGTCGAAAGTGACAGTTATGACCATTGCACACATTGTTGTATTCTTTTACTCTGCATGTCCAGTGAAAGCAAACAGGCATTGCGACTGAGTATGATAGTGACAATTTTGATAACTCCTGGTAGAGTTGCTTAGATGATACAAAAATTTCTTTCCAGATCATCTCACTTAGGTGGGATGGTGTCACACTTCCATGCATGCATCTTAATAGTACAAATTTCATTCCCCGGGAATCAATTCACTTATGCCGACATTCTATTTGCACAGGTTCCATAGTTCCACTGTATTTTGAATGAGATGTGTAACACTGTATTGCATCATAAAGCACATTTCCTATGGGATACGTGAGAGTGTACTGTTCACTTATTTCATGCTTATTTAATGTATGTTTGTACTGTTTGTACTATAATTGTTCGTACTGTGAGCCCCATATAATCAGTTTTCATTCTGGTTTACTATACAGGCCAACCACCATTGGACCTGTTCGACATTTTATTGGTTGCCAAGAGCACCTTTTCCATAGTAAGTACAAGTATGTCCCATCTTTGTGTTTCTGTCTTTTTATCCCTCAATCTGTATACCTTAATTTGGTTTCTTGGTTTTTTGTTGTAATGAATCACTTGGTATCACATATCTGAATTTGCTTGGCCCAAAGACACTAGTTGAGTAGTGTTGTATCTTTCAAATACAGGGAAAAGCAGCAGTAGTTTGTCTCAAGTGATTAGTGACATTTCACACATTGTCTGATGTGAAAACTACAGTTAGACTTATTTCCAAAACATTGAGAGTTTTCATGGATGAATGAGCAAAATGCAATTTTCAATGTTTCAGCAATATTGGAAGAGCTTCTGTCCAGTGGACGCCTAGCTGGGAGTTTGTCTGGCAGCCGACAAGACAAAGCTCAGTACCTTCCAGACATTTACACACGAGCCCAAAGTGAATGGGTGGATTCCTTTTACAGACAAAATGGTTACCTTGGTATGTTGATTTAGCAGTCTGTTAAGATTCTGGACAACAGTACTGTCAACTCATCCTACACTATATTAGCACAGGGTACATGACCTGGTGAAGTCTAACTGTCCTTGTAGTGCTAAAGTCATGACTATTATCTGTTAAAACACACCTGAGGGTATTGTGTGATTTTCTTATAAATGTTTGCAAATTTGACTGATCACTTGAACAAAGATAAGCACCATATTATCACCGAAGTATTTCCAACTTCTTATCTGCACACTTTTAAGAAACATGTGCCTGAAGTGTTACAGGAAAGTTCCATTGTGGTTTTTGATAAACAAATGAACTTATGAAATCATAGAAAGGTCCACTCTTACCTTTTCTAATGTGTGATCTGTCTTAGAAATTTGTTGGTTTGGACATGGATCCTGAGAAGTGGATTCAGCATTGAGTTGAGAGCACATAGAAGACATTGAGATTGGCAGACTTACACCACTGACTCAAACTGCAGAGAACCCAAGATGGAATTTGAGATATTGGAGTCTAAGTGTATGAACATGAAGATAATTCTAGGAGTACCATATTTGAAGAACCACATTAAAACATAATCTCATGAGTTTATGTTTTGTGTCCAGGCAGCATCCAAGATTACACAATTACTTCGATATAATCTGCAGTTATTGTCTGTTTCTTGTCTGCAGAATTTGATGCATTGTCTCGACTAGGAATATCTGATCCAAAAGGGTACATCAAGAAAAAGTTTAAGTCAGAAGCCATGGTCTTCCTTAATTCTTGCTGTGTGGGTCCTATCATATCTGAGCAGGTCCAGTACAGCATAGATGAAGCACTGAATTTAGGAGCCTGGGTGGATGTGATGGTAAGATCATTTGTGCTAGGACATGGCTATGGTGAAAGAAATTTGTTCCTCATATTATTTCCTTTATGAAATGTTTTTGTTTTTGACTTTGTAATATCACTAGCAGTTTAACTTTTATGGCTTGCATTTAGTGGAAGTAGCCGCCATGCTGGTTGTAGGGTAGATTTTGCCAACCATAAATTCAGGTCTCAGCTGAATGAAAGTTGTGAAGACTGCATTTTCATTCCCTGATTTCTATTTGATGCTAAGTGAGTTAATAAATGATCTAGTTTTAGAAAAGACTTCATTGTAATGGCTACCATTCTAGATCTTTTGAATACTATGCTGAGCCCAGATGGATTTGTAAAAAGTGGGTTTTTATTTTTATCTGGCAATTTTGATAGATATGGAGATAACAGTAAATACATCCTTATACAGTTGTCTCAGTCCATTGTTCTCATACCATTTTGTAGTGGTGAAGTCCAGTGCCCCAAAATGATAGTTTATTTCTTATCTTTCAACAGACAGTCTTGCCTTCTGTCTTGAGTCGTAAAGATGTTTCAGAACTTGTCGCATCCTGTATAAAGACACGTCCTCATGCCATTGTGTGTAATTCAACTATTGTAGCAAGTGACAAGTTAGTGTCTGAGAATGCATCCTGTTTCTCTGGCATTATGACAGAAAAAGCTGAAAAGGTAAATTGTGTTTGGCTGTTGTGAGTGTCAAATTCATGACAAATTAGAATTCATTTAAATTAGAAGAGACTGCACATTGTTTTTTGTTCATGTGTGCTATTGCTGATTAGACACTTTTATCAAACAGTGCCTCAATCCATAAAGAAAATTCATGGTTCATGGGAAAACTTTTAAGCATACCAAAGTGTAAAATGAATATTGAGAGTAAACAGAGATAAAAAATGTTCACCATCCTCTTGTCGTTTTGTTTTAGTCTTTTTAGATTTAATTTACAATGGATTTCAGATGACTTCATTTCAGCAGAGGATAGACCTTTCCCTCACTCCCAAGAATCAGCTTCATCATTCATAGTCAAGTCAAATGCATTTTCATATAGATGTGTTGTTTTTGACGGAAATCAGTTAGTGAATGGAAAGCAGTTGGCCGGCATTTCAAGTCATAGAGTTTGTGTTTTGATTTTAGAGTAACTCTCTGATCAGGTTTCAGAATGGAATGACCATGACACTTTCTTTGTCAACTTTCCTTGTTCTTAAATTAGTAAGCTTATTTCAGGCAGCCAAGTCCCATCCTGCATTGTTGTCAGGTGAAATGGCAGGAGGATCTGGAGACAAATTAGCAAGTGCCAAAGTATCAGGACTGGATGATGGCAGCTCAGCTAGGGAGGATAAAAAGGATCAGAGGAGGAAGAAGGCAGCTTGTGAGTACAGTATTTACAGAATTTTTTGATGAAGTTTTTGTTGCATTGAGTCATTTCATTAGTCATATGAATTGGTTGTGTGGGAATTGTCGCCTGAGTAAGGTAGTAATCAAAGTGTTATCAAGTAGACATCTCGCATTGGCAGATGTGTTGAGTTACAGTGTATTTAAAAACTACTGTAAATGGTCACTGTGAAATATGCCAGCTGGTCATGACAGTCATCTTAAACTTATCACATCTTTTCATATATTTCAGCTGCTGGCACAACAAAGAAAGAAGGTACAGGAGGCAGAGAGGTGAAGATGAAGTCAACAAAGAAGAAAGGTCGAGGCCGAGAGCAGGATGAGGGCTCAGATGATGAGGGAGCAGCTGCTCCCAGCTCTGGAAAAGGCAAACAGCAGGAATTAAGATTTATGAGCAGTGGCGAAATAGAAGAGGTGAGAGAGGACTGCTTTGAATGTTTCCATTCAAGAACTATCTATTGTTCACATCACTCAGGGTTATAGACTAATCGTACTTTAAGAAGGCTCAGTTGATTTTATTAAATTAATCATATCTCACCAGGAACATGATAAAGTTATGTTAAAAGGAAATATGCAGTTTGGAGAAGCTGTTTATTTTTAACTTCTATACATGCAATATTTTCTATATAATGTTGCATTAGACCAGAAGTGTGATCAGGCAGACCAAAAAAACAAAAAAATCAAGCTTTTCTGTGATTTACTGGGCTTTGGACACAATGGCTGATGTTGTTAACAGTTGTACTAATCTCGCTGGCAGTGATCATTTTTTTTCTTTCCAATTAGGCATATGGAATCTTTCTGTGATATTACAGAATGGAGGGTATCTTCTGTTCTTGTGTTTTTCAGGTGTTGAAAAAACAAGCCAGCCTGAAGGAATGTCCACAGGAATTAATAGCAGAAATAGCATCACAGCTCCACAGGTAGTGTATAGCACAGGAATTTACATGAAATAGACTATGTAAAAGGATGGTAGTAGATATTTAGACATACTTTACAGTATGCAAACACAATGAAGACTTTGTCATATCAGTCACTGTCTGTATCTTACGTTATACTTACATTTAATTTGGATGTATTATGTAAACTGTTTGGGATGAACATGAATAGTATTGATGAAGATGCAGTTGGTCTAATTGCCAAATTGAACATCTTTTGAAGATTCTGATTTTTAACCTCACATTTGGTTCCTGCTGCTTTCTTGATTCACATTTTGAATGGATGTAAGAATGGTAGTCTGATTATGTTGATGACTGAGTAGCTTCATATCAGATATTTCACTTGTGTAACAGACCACTGACTAGACAGTACCAAGAAGTTGCTAAGTCCATTTTCCTGAAGAGTTCTGGAGGAGACAGAAAGAAAACAGCTGCAGAGATACAAGATAGGGTCAACGGACTTTGGACAAATGCAAAACTCTTCGAAAAAGGCATCAAATATTTTGAAGGTATAGAGGTATAATCCTTGATTTAAGTTGCTTGTTGATGTTCTTCTTGTTTGAATCTTTCCTCATGTGATTCTGCCAAACTTCCAGATCACTTTGCATCTCAGTGCATTTAGCAAGGAACATGTCATACAAGTGAATGTTCTGTCAGGTTAACTAAAAATATATGAGGATAGAAGTGTGCAAAATATTTAGAACATCAGATAGGCAGAGTATTATTTTGTGGCACTACTGTTCATTGGTTTGCAGTAGCTGAGGCATTTAGTCGGTGTATAGCTCGCATGATCAGTTGTTGCAGATTAGCAAGTACGTAGTTGGCATGATATGCCGGTAAATTCTAAAAGTTATAAGACTTTTTATGCAGTAGTTAAGCTGAAGTAAATCAACTGCTTGCTGCAGCACTCCCATAACTGAGATCCCAGAAAGGCTTTTACAGGAATGTTGCAGCAAAATATATGATCTACAAGTACTCAGGGTTGCCCCTAGTGCTGTCAGCTCCACACAAGATATATCAATGTAAGCTGTAAAAGTTCTGCTGAAAGACCTGCGTTTTCTTAAAAAAACTAAGTTCTTGAATGGTAAGAAGATGATGTGAACATTTTTATATATATATATATGCTTCAATTTTTTTTAGCCCATACAATAATGCAGCAAACTTTCTATTTCTGGCTGACCATGTCTGTTACATGTATTTTTTTTTCTCTTCATTTTCTTACCAGAGTCTATTCAAGGTCAGCTGATGAAGCACCTTCTGAAAACTGTGTGTACTGAGATGGCAAACATTGTGGTACTGGCTGTGGCAAGTGATCACATGGTCAATGTAGAAACTGCCGAAGATCAGCTGACTCCTGATGTAAGATTATAATCTTATAAATAATTATTTGTATAACTAGGCAGGAACGTTCAGTTTTCTCAGAAACAGTTTTGGCAAGAATGACTCCTTTTTAGTCAAGAGACATTAGGTCTCTTATTGAAGATTAGCTCATCGGTGGGTAAAGTGATGTGCATGCTAAATGTGCTGTTTGATTCATTTCATGAACTGTAAGTATTCTAAACAAAACAACTCCCAAAAAGTTATGTTATTTAAAATAAACACATGAACAAACTGAAATATTGTTTTAAAAGAATGTTTTTATTGCATTCAAAATGAACAACTATGAGCAGAGAAATACGAGAAGGAGAGAGATTCAACATCCTCTACTCCCGAGCCGGGCAATTTTCCACCGGCTCGAGGTGTGCGCTTGCAGTACCTACTGTAAGCTTCAGGAAGCTTGTTGCATAATTGACTTTCATTACAGAAGGTCAAGAGAAGATTGTTTCAAGATTATGAATAAAATGTTGGTCTGCCAGTCAATAGTGAGCAGATAGGCAATATTTAGGCAATATTCTTTCTTGCCCTCTCCTTCTTCCTGCCCTCCCTGCTTTTCTTCGTTCTTTTGGCTGTTGCATGAATGTTTTTTCTCTGCCTGAAAGTCTGACACTTTGCTTATATTGATAAAAAAAACACCTGCATTTGTTGCCCAGGCTCGTCTTCGAGTAATCAGCACATTACCTAAAGTTGTTCAAGAGCCACTTAGCAAACTTCACACTACACTGAATGGTCAGAGCCTGGATGACTTCTTTCATCAGCTAGAATTGCTGTGTGGACCAGCACATTTAGGCATTCTCTTGAAAAAGACAGATAAGAAGAAGGAGAGGTGAGTACTGATGCGTTGCTTGCTCAGTATGGGGTGATGATGACTGTGGTAAAGCTTGTGTTGGTGATGTGAAATTGATCGGGGTGTGGGAATGAACATAATTTGGACTTCAATTATCACAAAGATGTGGTCCTCTTGAGACTTGATTGTACATGCAAAATTAGTACAGTAGAAGACACATTATCCATGTTATGAATGGGATTTTCACAGCTGAGCAGTGAATTTGCAATTTGGGAATTTTAATTAATAATTCTCACAACAAAACAGGACAAGACAATAACATGCACATGTAATAAACAAACCTGAACTGAAAACCATAAAAGCCATTTAAAATTAAGACTGCAGAAAGCTGTCAATCATACAAAATCTGTTAATATAATACAAGGAAAGAAACTCATGCTCATATTTCTACCAATTTAATTTGACTAAATTTTAAGCAGGAAAGTATGTTTTGACTTTAATGAAGTTATAATAGTACTGCATTTTTTTTTCCCCAGACAACTAGTGTTTAATCATCGCCAAAGTTTGATTGAGCAATTAAAGACAGAGACTGACTCAGCCATGACTCTTCACCTTGCTGCAGTGCTGCTCTTTCAAACAGTAACACAATCCATGCTGCATGTGCCAGGCCGGCTGGTGCCAAATGTGTTACAGTATTTACGGACGCACTTGGAAGAAGACAAGTTCACAGTTTTAACAGAGATGCAAGGTTAGGTTGTTTAATGGCAGTGTGTTGTCACTGTCTCCCAGATCTCATTTTCTCTGTTACTTACTTTCACTGCTTTCCACAATTTCCTTTCAGTAGTTTTCATATCACCTTTGTATTTATAGGTGCTGTCTCCATATGCCGATGATTTGTTTGTGAAAGGCATATGGGCGATCCCCTGTTGGAATCATGATCTATATGGGCTCAGGTTGCACATGTCATTTTGCAAATTGCTCTGTGGTAAAAGAAAATCTCACAACTTTGATATCTGCTCCTTTTTGTGAATCACGACATACTTACTTGTCTACTCCTTTCATTTTCTGATATTCATATCCACATCTTATAATGCGCATGTCATAGCAGGATATGTGTTATTCTACTGAATGTATGATGTTGTTTATTATAGCATTTTTAATCTTTTATCTCTCCTTCCCACCACAGACTTGGTAGTGAAATATGCTAAGCTGAAGGCTGACTCGGAATCAGACGCTGAAAAGGAGGCGATATTGACCAGCATTGCTACCAGGATGGCTGACCTTCTGGATAAAGTCAAGGACATTGCGATTAGCACTAAAAAATCACATCCAGCGGCTGATGAATAAGATGCTGCCTGAGCTTTTTCTCCTACATTACATTCACCCCATTCTTAGCTTCAGTGAGGTCTGTGTGTCACCACCTTGATGTAAGAACGCTGTAACTAACAAAAGAAACAGAAGCAGATACAAGATTTCTGCACCTAGCCAGTGATATGTATGTGGAGAGAAAGTGAGGCATTATGTTTGATTTTGTTGTTTCCATAAAAATTGCAGGTGGCAGGGTAGTGTAAAACCATATATCTCCTGTAACCTACAGAGATTCTGGAGTTTCTGGTTTCTTTTTGTCATATTTATTTACTACCTTTCTAGAATAAACTCTGGTCTTATGAAAATTTCTCATCTTATAAATTTTCTGCATTTCTTAAAACTCTTGGTAAAATGTATTCCTTTTTTTTTGTGTAAGAGTAAGAGTTGGTAAGTTAGTTGAAAATGGATATTTTTCTGAGTCACAGTCATGACTGGTCAAGTACACAGGTGGTAATTTTCATGAGGATCGAAACCTAATTTTCATGGAAAGTTCGATATGGCTTTTTGGCAAGTATCTAATTTTTGCTGGCGCGCTTGGTGGTTTTCTCATGTGCATATGAACACAACTAAACCAGAATGATGGACTTTGGTGAAATTGACACAAAAATTGCGAAACTGGCAGCCCTGTTTCGGACTGATAGAAAAACATACTCTAAGGGCAATTCTAGCAGAATGCCACATCCTGCGAATTTCTGAGAAGCTTTGACTTTACAGCAATGTTTCTAACTGAAGTTAATTTATTCTTTATTTATAAAGCGAAACTGGTTGTTACACATCAAAGCTTTGTTGAAACTAGTATAGCTGATGTGGCAGTCGACATGAATTTCCCACTGTTAATATACAAATAATGAGGGATAGTACTNAGTGACTTTGCTAAGTGAGTGACCAGCTTATTCAGGAGATGAAAGAATCAATTGCAAAAAATTCTTTATTTCTTGTTATAGGCTACAGCCCAAATAGTCATCAAAATTTGGTTTCTGCTGATATAATTTATTGTGTTTGTACAGTACTACACTCAATACCATGTTGTTAAGATGCACGGGAAGGACCAGAAAAGGGAAACTGTGCAATCCACATCTGCACATTTTATTCCAGGCAAGTAGACTGAATATTCAGAGATTCATTCCCAAAAAAAGAAGACAGAGTATCTGGAATCACACAGTCCCAAAATGGGCAACGTGAAGCTGCATCACTGATTTATTATACTCTTGTGTTTAATGGAGACGAAGTTTAGTGAAAAGTAATGCGGTGTTGTTGTTTTCTTCAACTGCCCAAGAGAGACCACCGGATAAACAAAAGCTTTGAAGATGAGGAAATAAGGTCTGCCTCATTCCCCTACTAAATTCCTCCCGGCATCTCATTGTAAATGTAAGCTTCAGATTTCTCTACTTCTTCACCTTTATGCCCCTCTGCACATTTCTTCAAGGCTATTCCAGCAATTTTACAGGTTTCGGGGTCTATCGAGAGCCTGGGAAAAGAGAGAGAAGAAGAAATTGAATAAGACATGTATTGGAGACTTATTTTACTCCCAAGCACTTTGACTGGAAGGGTTGTGGTAGCTCATGTTAGAAGGAGTGTTTTTGACTGTTGTATTGTAAGGACAGACATAGGGTAGGCCTCTTAACCTATGTGCGTGCAAATTGTGCAGTAACAGTGGCAAATAAACCCCCAATCTGCACACGCAAAATGAAAAATATATTGGGGCCTGAAGAGCCACTGGATTTCATTCTCTTGTTCATTCAAATTGATAATAAAGCAAGGCAAAGCAGTTTTAATGCAGGAGAGTAAATCGCAAGAAATGGTTATGTTTGATTCTCTTAAGGCTTACCAGTGATCTTTGCATCCACTTCCAAGCTAACCAAACGGTAAGAAATATAATCAGAATTATCAATGCCACTTCTAATACTAGCTCTGTTATAGCAGCAACAAGGAGTAAGCCAGAATCACGTCATGATATTATTTGCTTATTTACTCTGCCAGAGGTTCTCAGTTAATACTGTACAAAGTAGTTTCTATGCCTGTCGAATTTAGAACCTAAAGATCTAAATGTCTTCAACTGTAAAAACTGTGAATTAGATGGTTTACCTGTAGCAGTCAAGGAAGGTTTCCAGCTCTCTCTTGCAAGGATTATCATCTGGTTTGCTGCAGTCCATCCATTCCCCTGTGTCATGATCTCTGCCCTCATACATTTTGCGGGAAATAGCATTACCGAGGACACTCCCCTGTGAAAATGGGACACATATTTATATATAAGGAGGTTGCATGACCTTATATTTCATTTGGGATATGTTTATGAGTTATGGAAATTTCCTTGAAGCTATGAATCTCAGGAAGATTGCTCTTGGTGTTTCATACAATGGTACATTATTTTGTAGCAAAAAGGTTTTCCCATAAGGTAATGACTATTGGTGCTCAGAAAAACAAAATAAACTGCCCTCTTTCCTCAGCTTAAAAGACAATAAAAAAAAATAAAATAAACTCTTGCAGAATGAATGCAATTTAAAAAAATTATACCAAATATTAAATGGTAATAGGCAAGGGACTGTATTTAAATAACTAAGGATTTCCATTTGCACTGGCAATACCTATTATCATTCTTGATTATGCAATTTAAGGAAAAATAAATAGGGGAAGGGCGGGGTGGTCACAGTGAACAGACATGTAGACATGTCAACTGATCTAAACATGCACAGAGATAGAAAATTCTTTTTTAAACATCAGTAGGCCCATATTTCTCCAAAAAGTTTTTAGTAGCCTTGTTTCATTATGTAGTGTATATTTCGATGTACTGTCGTTGTCAAAATTATCTGACCTTAGGATTGCAGATTTAAGGAAATCAGCAGTAGAGGGAGATTTGGGAGGAATGGGATAGAGGTAAGGGGAGGAGGGGCGGGGAGTTTGCCCTTCACTGGAGCTGCAGAGTCAGACCTGCATAGATGCCAGTGCAAACAAGAGAGTTTTCCATGGAATCTTTAACAAACCAGTGCTGAGCCAATAAAAGTTCCAGCAATGACATTTCCTAGACCCATCCCTTCATCCTGTCCAAGAGAGCCTGGTAATCTGGGAATTCTGGGTTTTGGTGCTTGGGGACGGTCATGTCTGGACAGTGGCGAGGATGAACTAAGGACGAAAGGTTAAGGGGGTTGTCAATAAGAGGGCACTGCACATACACTTGTTAGATGGTAACAGAACTTAAGATTAGACAGCTGACAAAGTAATCACTTAAAAAAAAGGTAGCAGGTTTGTGACACCTATTAGAGGGGCAAAACACTCATTGTGTACAAGCCAATAAACAGCTAATCTATAAAATCCCCCTTTTCCGGGGCCCTGCCAGCCAGTGCTAGGGTGCAGAAATGTGTAAAATAACCTGTGATCTAAATAAAGCATCCAATTTTAAAGTTTCAGGTGCAATTTGAGTCTTCTAACTTCTAGATAAAAGGTGTGTTGGCCTATGTATTCGCACGCGGTCAAAACCAGCCAAATGAAAAATTGGGGACCAAATCAGAACTGGAGGTGACCTTTTTCGAAAGACATTTGTGAAAAATTTTGGGCGTTGGCCCCCACTCTTTCTTCCTGTTAAAAGATCGGGCAAAAGAAGTACTTCAAGCTTCATGGACTAAATTTCCCGAAATCACAGTGGTGTATGTAGAATAACACAAAATGTAAATAGGATCAAAAGAAGAAAAAACAATAGGTGCCAAAGACCAGCTGCAAACTTCAACCAAGGGAGACAATGGTAAAAATGCCAAGACTCCTCGTAGTTTATGCAGTTGACTCCCATTAAAGGTATTGGTCTTGGTTCCCTATACACCATAAAAATACTTCGTCGACTGCGTTGTCGCTATGAATGTAAGCATTATTTCCGAGACATAATCTATCACTAGTATCAGTCAGAAAACAAGGAGCACACTGAATCAAATGTGAAACATCTGCTCTTATCGCAACATCTCCCCTGCTCCTGCACAGCTGTGAGTAAACCGGTGGAAAGACAGGGAGTGCGCAGACGAGGCGGGGTAACTTTTTCACGTACCCGAAAACGGTTGGCGATCCCACGCAAGCCGAACGAAGTGCAGTTCTTGGTGATGCAAAGATGGGAGCCTGCTCTCTTAATTCTACAGTTTGCTAATCTCTTAAACGATATTCACAAAATGGACGTCGCCCTCTCTGGGGCTATCGGTTTTGAAGTTTATATGGTTACAACTCCTTTCTTGGTCTCGTTGTTCAGGTTTGTGACACCTATTAGATTTTAGAAGGGCAAATCACTGATTGTTACAACCAATTAATCCGCTAATACAGTATATAAAATCCCTTTTTTTCGGGGCCCTGCCAGACAGAAATATGTAAAATGACCTGTGATCTAAGTAAAGCATCCAATTTTAAAGTTTCAGGTACAATTTGAGCCTTCTAGATAAAAAAAATAAAATTTGTAGGCCTATGTATTCACACGCGGTCAAAACCAGCCAAATGAAAAAAATTGGGGACCAAATCAAAATTTGAGGTGATCTTTTTCGAAAGACATTTGTGAAAAATTTTGGGCGTTGAACCCCTTTTTCTTCCCATTAAAAGATCGGGCAAAAGAAGTATTTTAACCTCCATGGAAAAAATTTCCCCAGATCACAGTGGTATATGTAGAATAACGCAAAATGTTAATGGGGCTAACAGAGGAAAAAACAATAGGTGTCGAAGACCACACAACAAGGGACACCACTCCAGAATTCCCTGGCAGTAGCTTTGTTAAACAGAGTAGTCTCGTCCGCTTACATACTAATCTAGATTATTTCACCTAGGCCTAACGGATAATTAAGATTTGGAGCGTGGGGCCTAGATCTAGGTTAGGAAGCGGAAAGCACATACGAAAGAGCGTCTGGATATTGAAAATATCTAGGGGCTGTCCAAGATATTTTTTTTCTTCATATTTAGCCATGTCCCCAATCAAAAACCAAGCGCCAGGTGAAAGAGTCCGTGTACATTGCCAGTTAACGTCAACTTAACCAAAAAAAAAATATATATATTTAAAAAATCAGCGATCAGCTTCACAGGTCAGTGTTCAAAGTGATATCATAAGTTTGGGTTAAGGGCAGGGTTAATGTTAGGGTTAGGATTGTGAAAGAAAAATCATCGTACGGAGAGTCTTGAAAGTTTTCCTCAATGATGCTATATATCCTAGTCCCCAACCTTGCCCCTAACCTTAAGTCAAACTCCCTCTGAGATCAGCGGACACTGCCAGAGGCCTGTTGCTCGACGGTAAGACTGATTGAAAATTTCAATGAAGAAGATTACCCTCTGCCTCCATGGATGCCTCTGCTATCACCGCCACCGCCTCCAAATCCTCCTCCTCCACCGCCACCTCTACCTCCTCTACTGCCACGTCTAGCCATCTGTGACAGAGGAAATTGCTGTTTCAAATAGCACGGCGAATTATCGTGGGGTACACCTATAAGGGGACTGGGAGGGAATGGAGAAAGGTAATTCGAGGATTAGGGAAGGTGTGCCCTCACGCCTCCCAGAAGCACAAAAAGTTATGACGTTTCGCCCGGATGTTGTTTACAGGCGGTAACCAATGATCACACTTACTTTGTGTGCATGGGAGATTCCCGATTTGTTTACTGTTGGTGCTTATTGGAATGGCGTGTGTTGTTAGGTAACATATTATTATTATTATTATTATTATTATTATTTATTATTATTATTATTGTGATGTGGTACTGAAGAAACAATCAACTTCATGAATTGAACTTCAGTTTATTTCATGCATTAATTATTTCCACTGGATCCCATCACATAATGTCATGAAGTATTTTACAAAACTGGGGGTGCCCTTTTAGCCAAACATTTAATATTTTCTAATCAAAACCAGGCCCAGTCCTTCTTCCAAAGTTTATTCAGATTGCTTCATAACTTTTCTGTTGACAAACCAGTAATAAACCCTAATGAAAATGTAATGTTCTTATGGAGGGAACAGCGTTCGTGTAATGGCAAATACATATACTGTATATATACTTGTAGATGAAAAGAGCTACTGTATGTTGGCAATGGGTCAGGGCAGATTCCGTCAGGTTTCTTCATCATTTTGAAAGTAATCTGTAGACACAACATAATAAAGGCGTATCAGCATTTATATCGAAATGAGTGAATCAGGAATTTAATTAGAGTTAAACCCATTATTATATTTCCACCTGTCCGGACGAGGACAACACCCTACACTGTTAATACGCTATGTTAACAAATAAAACTAAAAACCCTGTCGAAACATCAATGGGTATAACCAATAAAACAGCATTGTGATTTGGTTAGTGCTGCTGTATAATTAAGTCTGAACATGAAACATCACCTGCTGCTTTTATCAAAAACAAAAACAAAAAGGAGTTGGTAGTAACACGATCAGAATGCCAAGTAAAGTCAGAGAGTACCAACTGGTGGCCAAGGTAAACTGTAATGGTTTGGCCTACAATCTACAATATGTGAAACTGGGCTATCGCGTTTTTTAAGAAGCAAATGCTGCCAACTTGGGTGAAAGAAAATATTATCTATCACTTTATGATATATAGAATGGGACTGGAACAAATTGCTGACTGAACCGCTAAGTGAGTGACCAGTAAGGAATGGCGATGAGTTGAGAGGACTCTTCTTATTTCTGCATTATATTGTATTGTATTGTATTGTAGTGTAGTGTAGTGTAGTGTAGTGTAGTGTAGTGTAGTGTCGTGTAGTGTAGTGTAGTGTGGTGTGGTGTGGTGTGGTGTGGTGTGGTGTGGTGTGGTGTGGTGTAGTGTAGTGTAGTGTAGTGTAGTGTAGTGTAGTGTAGTGTAGTGTAGTGTACTGTATTGTATAACATGCATCATAACAGCCATTTAGTCTTGCTTCAGCATAAATCTATTTCATTATCTTTGTACAGCGCCACACCGAAAATCATGTTTGTCATCATGCGTGGAACAGATAAAGAAAATGGCACTGTGCAATCCGCATCTGCCCAATTTGTTGCGAGATTCCTTAACCAAAAACAAACAAAAAAATCTGTAGACCCACCGACCCAAATTGGGCAGCAGATAGTTTCATCATGGTTCTATTATGCGTTTGAGAGATAACGCCTAGTCTTGTATATATATAAGTGGAGAATAAGTTAAGTGAAAAGTAATGTGTGCGTGCTCGCGCCTGTGTATGTCTGTCTGTGCGTGCGTGCATGCGCTCATGCGTGTGTGTGATCGATCGACGATCGTGCGTGCGTGCGTGTGTGCGTGCGTGTGTGCGTGTGTGCGTGTGTGTGTGTGTGTGTGTGTGTGTGTGTGTGTGTGTGTGTGTGTGTTCGTTCGTTCTCTAGAAAGACCAGTATGTAAAGAATAGATCTGGAGGTGAGTTAACAAGCTCACCTTTGTCCCCTTTCTTAGTCCTTAAACATTAAACCTCTTTACCTTTGTGCCTTTCTGCACATCTCTTAAGGGCTGTTCCAGCAATACGACAGATTTCGGGGTCGTTCGAGAGCCTGGAGAAAGAGAAGAATAAATTCAGTGATTGGGGTCAGGGATCACTCCCGACTACCATGACTGGAAGAATGTAGAGCGTTTCCGCTTGTTATAAAGAAGACTGCATGGGCCTCTGATCTATGTTTATGCAATAAATGGAGGCAAATCCCTCCCCTCCCCATATCCCCCCTTCCCTCTCTCCCTCCCTCCTCTTTCCCCCGCCCTAAAAAAACAAAGAAAAATGATTGAAGTCTTAAGGGCATTTGAACTTCATTGTCTTGATGATTCACACTGATAAGATATTTAAACGAGGTTATAAAAAAGATTTTGGAATACAGGGAGTCGTAGACCTTCGCATCCTCTTCAAGCTCCCCAAACAGGCAAGAAACATTATCAAAATTCAACCACAAAATTAAGTAAAGGCAGCAAACAAGGCTTCAGTTAGATACACGCAACAGTCTTTGCTTATTTACACCACTGAAAGTTCTTAGTGCTGTTTATACTGTACTCAGTGGTTAGTTTAGCTGCCATATTTAGAACCCGAGAATATAAAACTGTTCAACTAAGAAAGCTGCCGTGGGACTTTCCCATTATGAATAAGATAGTTTACCTGTAGCAGTCGAGATAGTTGTCCAGTTCTTTCTTACAAGGATTATCATCTCGTCCGCTGGAATCCTTCCATTCCCCTGTGTTAGGGTCTCGGCCTTCGTACATTTTCCGGGAAATAGCATTTCCTAGGACACTTCCCTACGAGAAATGGAACAGATGTAGAGAGGCTGCATGAAGTTTTAGGGATCTGAGACATGGCTACAGACTGAAGAAATTTGTGAACGTCGGGAGGTTATGTTTGGCGCTGCAGTCAGATAAGCGCCATAGCATTTGAAGTTTTATTGTCGCAAACAGAAACAAGAAAGATAAGAAACAACACCTGGGG
>JAWQUT010000088.1:1035476-1050102 GCA_033807755.1 Ellobium chinense | reverse complement strand
GGGGGGGGAAGTGGGGGAGAAGAACATTGCTTGTTCTGTGAAGAGTTGGAAAATACCCTACAACACGACCCCAAAAATTTGCCTGCCACAGAAGTGTAGCAAACTATCCTGTGCCTGATGAATTTGCTCACTGCAGAAGTCGTCAACTGCCCTCTATCTCATACATACACTCACTGCAACAATAGCAAATTGCCTGATGTCTAATGCATTCACTCTGATTACAAAAGTAGTAAAATTTCCTACATTTCATGCATACACTCATTACTAAAGTAGAACATTGTTCTTAATACCTCATCAAAAATGTAGCAAACAGTCCTGTGTTTAATGCATTCACTCCACAAGGAAGTGATAAACTGTCCCCTGTCTCAAACTCACATTCATTGCAAAAAGAGCAAACCAGCCAAGTTCCCTTTTATGAAAGAATTAAGAAATTATCCTGTATCTGATAAGTCTTTCTTTAAAAAAAACTGATAAACTGTCCTCCTTCTCTCTTTATTAAGGTTCTCTCTTTATTAAACTGTTCTGTGTCTACTGTAATAACTCATTCAAGAGGCAGCAAACTGACCTGTGTATGAAGCATTCACTCATAACAAGTGCAGGAAACCATCTGGCTTCTATTTTCATTTCGTGTTCGTTCAGGTGTTAAGATTTTTTTTCCCCAATATCTTCATTTCAAGAGCTAAACAGGCTATGCTATTGTCTAAACTTCTGCATTTTGAGACAGGAGACACAAATGTCTCTTCTTGTTTTATACAATCCATCTCGTTCTGGGTTGTACAAATGATCCAACGCATCTACAGATTACATGCAAACACCTACACATACTGAAATAATATGATAAGTGTAAAAGAGAAAATGCTAAATGCACCACAACCAAACTTGTGCCTTGTTTTGCATCCTTCTGAGCTTTGCGCACAAACTGTACAGCTGTAACCTTAACAGTGCAGCTGAGCACCACGCACAAAGCATAAATGAGCGGAGAATTTTAAGTTCCTTTCAAAGCAAACCACAATGAAATAGGGTGATGAGACTTAAACAACTTTCCTGGTTTTGTCTACAAAGCTAGTTGTGGCTTTGTCACTTTATAATGATACAGCTATGCTCAGTGATTTGTGTTTATCACAAAATGACAGATAGATAAAATTTTAATACACTGTAGCTAGACTAATTGTATGCTAAAACACTGTTTTGTTCCCTTTCATATCAGTTATTCTAAAAATCTTAATAGATTAATACTGTATGTTAACATTCTACCTTCAAATAATACAACGTATCTTTTATCAAATATGACTTACAGCTCACGGAGAGCCACACTGCAGACAGTATTTCTGTCCTCTCCAAGTTCATGTTATCACATAGCAAACAAAAAAGTTCTATGAACAACAAGAAAACACTAAGAGAAATTTGCTATGCAGCTGCTACACACCACTGCTGAATTCTCCCCGAGGACTTCTAATATAGTTTTAACACCTGATTCTACCCCAAGTTCTCTAAGGCTCTCTCCTCTCCAACTGCTTATATCACAACCCTGATCGTTTTGTGTTAGTGGCAAGACCAATATTATGGTTCTTAATGGTATGCCATCACATTATGCAACTTCAGGCATGCTTCACTTTGTATCATCCCTGCCTTAAAACACACAACTACCTTTCATCCCCAGCTACAACAAAGCATGGAAAAGATCTCAGTCTACTGACTCTTCCCAAGTGGAAGGAGAAAGGAGAAAAAACAACCCATTAAACATCCAATAAATAGGCAAAATGTTAACCAATAAAAAAAGAGCTGTTGATCGTCAGGTGCATTTGTAAATTTCATGTGAAACACAATAGCTTAAATAGAAATGCATGTATCATTATACTGTGTGTGCTCTCTTAATCTTCAGATTATCTGTTTTAAATGCCAGCATATATTGAGAGCACCATAATATTGGTAGACAGAGTTATGGTGACTCTTTTTTGTACTGTACCCGTAAAAAGATAAGCACATGACACACATCACAGGAAAAGCACAAAGCTAGTATATATGTGATATATAAAGTTCATTAAGGTTAGGATTAAACATATTTTATGACTATCAAAACAGTGAGACAATGACATGATCCTTAGCTGTTGTATTCATACTGGAGTTGGATTTAAAAAAAGCACTGACTGTATATTACGTGCCTTGTGTTTTACTGCAGTAACAGCTTGCTTTAAGTGTCAACTTTCTCTTCCTGCCTCGAGCACAAATGAAAGGCCTTGGTCAGCAGATTTTGTGTTGTTGGGGAAGACTCAACCCTTTGAAAGCTTACTTAAAAATGTTTTCTTTTTTTGAGAATGTGTAGGTAACAGAGTGAGAAGATACTTTTTTTTTCAATGTTTTTTTCCCTGACTTTATTTAAAATCAATGCATTTACCCTTTAATGAACTGGTAGGGGATATTTGCAACTATAGGTGGTAAAAGAAACAGCATAGTAGTATTGGTAGGCCTATAATGTGGCCATCACACCATAATTATGATGATACTGTGCAATAATAAGACAAAACACTAGCCTAGGTACCCTCGTCCACGGCTCTTTGTCTCACTAACCAGTGAGAAAACACTGTCAATCAAACTGGCTAGCAAGTAGCACGAAGGCTGGTTAAAGCTACCAGTGAAATTGTGCAGCTACAGCGTTCAAAGGTCACATAAAAGGAGAGATCATTTCAAATTATTGTTGCTCTCTTGGACTTCTTTTTACTTCTAAACTGTGATCTGGTCAATGGTCAAAATTTTGAAAGGCATAACAAGACTACATGTCTTTTTTTAATTTTTGACTGTATTTATGGTTTCTTCTCAGTGTATTCAATATCAAGGACATAAGCTTGTGATTTTTATATACCGATGCTAGGCATAGAAAATCATACACTGTCTGAAAGAAGATATCGTGGAGTACATAATACAGTAAGTCTAAAGAAAATCCTTCTGCCAGCATATAATGGAGGATTAGGGTGATTTTTATCTCATTATGTTAGTTCCCCATGCCTCGCAGGGCGTAATATAGCCGTAATCGTGCTGACACGCTGTAAAACACAAACTCACTCACTCACTCCCCATGCCTCGCATACCTTGCTTGTGCAAAAATATTTCCTATGTCTTTAGAAATCACAATGTGCAGCTACAGTTATAGAAATGACAAAAGAAGTCCTTGAAACTATAAAACAACAGATGTAGATGAAGTCTCGCCTGTGTATCCAACCTAGTGAAACAGACTGTACTCTTGGAACTGCCTTCATTACTATACAGTATTTTTTCCCCCAAATACACCAAAATTTTGTCAATCTTCCTATACTAACACTAACTCGCTAGCCATGTCTTTTTTTGGCAGTCAAATAACAGGCCAAGCCACTGAGCTAGATCTTCATATACTGTTTGCCAAAACACTGACAAAACTGAACCACCAAGGTAACTCATCACACTCGATAGGCAGAGCACCATGGTGGCTTCCATACTCAAAGAGTTAAAGATGATGTGCATGTCATAAATAATGTAATATATTTTAGATATTTTTTCGATTTGAAAATTATGATTAGCACCCAAAAAATGAAGATTATGAAAATAGAATTTTGTACTATTGCAATGCATTTGTGTGTCATGATGCATTGTCTCTGCCTACCACTTACCAGGATTTGACCCTTGCCCTAAGAGTTATTTCCCTTGCCTGAACAGCAGAAGCTCATGAGAAAAAAATGATCATTTAATTTGGTCTAGCGGCTCCAGACACTTGTGTATTCTTTATCCTTCAAATAAGATTGTGGTAATCCACAGTGAAAAGTTAAAATGAGCCTGCAAGCCAGGCAAAGCCTTCTGGACCTTTTATACTTCAGCTTGATCTGTTTGACACATCTGTGACTTACGATGGTGACAAATGATTCCTACAGGCATGATACCATTCGTCTAGATAACACTGGCGAGATGCCTGACCTTGAGCATACATGTTGCAATGAGGCAACAGATGGAAGAATTCAGGGATTATGAAATATTATATGCACTGTCTGGATCCCGCAAGGGTGTTATGTCATGTTGTCAGACACTTAACAAAAGTAATTTTTTTTAAATAATGTGGTACAACATTGTTTACTGTGGTTTAGGTGATGGTTTAACTATGCTTTTCAAAACTATGTCATTTTCAGTGGATCTGTTTTGTCTGCCATGCTTACACATAGAAATCAAGCGTGTGACAGAAATAAATTACATTATTAGAAAAGTAGGTATATTGAAAACAAAGTATACATCTAAATTGTATAATATTCATCACAGATGATATGCACGGTTTCGCTCACTAACTTAAAAAATGCAGAGTCAATTCGTTATAGCTCTTCAGCAGGTCAAACAAACTAAAGATAACTTGTCTGCTACTAAATCTGATTAAATTGATTTCAAATCCTGCTAATCTCAACCAAGACCATTACTATAGGAACAAGAGAGGGATAAAACTGTGCCCTCCCTCTCTTTCACTTCCTCACCCAATTACAGTATTTTAAATTCCAGACCAATATCACCTAAGCATTTAAAATGTCTCTCAAAGTTCTGGATATCCTAACCATTCCCTGCCTACCCGCTCCGATCCTGACATCATACTTTCTCTAAACAAGTAAACTGTTTACATCAAAACTGTCCTTAAGTATGTTTACAACTAACTTCATCAATAGAAGTCACAAGAATGAACAAATTTATATAAGAACTGATTTTTCACAATCCAGAGGTACTGTACTCACATTAATATAAAAATTGTTTGATTTAGATGATAAATGAAAGCCAATGCACTGTTTCTGACTTCATATCGGTAGCAAAGACTGCATAAATTTCACAAATTACCAACAAAAACTGCAGCACCAATAAAATCTGAAGGGACATTCAATACATACTTTGAAAAGCAAATCTAAAACCAAACTGATCCAAAACCAGTGAGCCACTTTCAGATTAATAATTCCTGGGTATTCAAACAAAAGTGAGATGTTAAAGATAGTAAGATATTGTAATTTTATTGCTTCATCCACTCCTAATAGCATCAAAAATAATGTGTGGGCCAGTTGCAAAGGTAAAATAGCCTATTATGTTACTTTAAAGTACATATATCAGCACATCAATGGAACACTAAACATTAAAATGTGGAGAAAAAAAAGTCTGTACAAGGGTTGATTGGAGAGTTACTCCACACTGTCTGTCACCACACATGAGCAATATTTTGTAACAAATTTACCTTTCGCTCAAATTAATGTAGAGTAAAGGAGGAAGTCTAAACTTTCACAGTAAGGCATGAATAGGTAGGTGAAAAGTATCAGTGTCATCAGAGTATCAAACATCTGGCCATCATTCACCATGTCAAAAACTTAAAGCCGAAATTATTTGTCTTGCAATCAATCTAAATGAGGCATAAGCTGCTTTCTGGGTTTATCTAATTACTGGTATCATTTAGAAGCTGTTTTATGTACTGTGTTTTAATCTGATGCAAAAAAAAAAAAAATATGAAAAATAATTACGCTAGCATTATTCTCACCCAAGAAATAATTGTTTGAGGTTACAGTAACATACAGGGGACCACCCCTGTGCAATGGCATAACAATCTGAGAATTTCACAATTAAAGAAAACTTTTGACTCTTTCTCAGAAAACATTCCTTGAACAGAATGGATTCTGCTTTCAATTTCTGTATCCAACAAAAATTCAGTAGGCCTACTGGAAAGCCTGGACTACCTTCTGAGCTTGTTATCTCAGTTTCTTGTCAAGCAATCTAAGATTTTGACTGGTCCAAGGGCAATTTTCTTTTCATGGATAGGAGACTCTCCTTCATTTGGCATCTACTGGTTATAGGCCTGTAACTGTACTTTCATTTTTGGGCCTGTAACTGTACTTTCATTTTTGGGTCCTACAACTTAGGGGTTATATTTCATCTCCCCCTTTTCCCTTTTTTGGCATGCCCTGCTTCCAGTAATAATAGCTCCAGGGGGGAAATTTTGATATCATGGGAAACTGTGTCCATTTAACTTTATTTTGCCAGGCACTATTTAGCCCTGGGCTGGAAATGCCAAGTCAAGGGTGCGCTCAGGCGGAAGACGAGGGGTTTGGCACTGACCAGTGAAAAATGTAGGTTCTGTGTACAAATAGCAACCAAGCTCAAAATTTCAACGGGCTTGCTAGGGTTGGGTAAGTCTTAAAATTTGGGCCACATAATGAGCTTCAATCAATCAATCTGGTATGGGTCTGGGTGAAAGCTGAATCTTTGGGTTCAGAGGGCACTCAAAATGTTAATATAGCCCATAGAGGAAAAAAGGGTCCAATCCCATTTACAGGTCTGTAACCTACTGTGACAGAATCAATTCATGGTAAAGGGATATAACTCTATTCCCAACTGGCCACTCCTTTCACACGTAGTAACATTTCAAGGCCAAACCTAGATTTACATATGATACAAAGATTAATTAATTAATAAACAAAACTGAGGAGGTTAGAACCAGGTGTACCAGAGTCAAATTTGACAAAAAAAGATATTTATATCAGATATTTATATCAGGGAAATTCAGGACGGCCCCACAGCATCAACTTTCTAAAATTCTAAAGATATCAGACAATTCGTAATAATCTGAATCTTTTGAACAAACACATGCAGTTCAAATGCATTGGAATCTTTCATATTCGCAAGGTTTATCAGACTGCCATTTCTTCTCTTCAAATTCCATCTTCCTTAAGTTTCTTCACCCTTCAAACATCAAAGTATCTACTTCTCTTCCTTTGAAACTGCACTGATGAGCAACCCTTGACTACTGTATAACATCTGGCCTCTTTTTCTTTCAATTTTGAATTAGTTTGGTTTCAACAGCTAGATAAACTATTCATAACATGATATCATATACATGTGAGGTATCAGTACAAAATCACTGTTCTGTTGCAGCTATCAGTGTGGAGAAAACTGAGGAAAATGATGACTGGAGCTCAAATTACTGACATTTAAACTGAAGTACTCTTTGCCTTGTGAGTGATTTTACTAATTTTTCTATTCACTGTGAACAGCATTTCAAGAATCATTTGCTGCATCACACATTCAGTAACATGTGTGTAGTTTCAATACCTTAATATCAAAAGCCAATTGTAACACTGGCATCACAGCACTCATAAACGGGAAGTGCAGTTTGTGGCAACAACTCTTGTAGAGAAGCAAATGACTCACTTCAGGATGGCTTTGCAAATCACTCTCACTTATCACAAAAATTCATGGAGGCAACTATTTCAGCATTCACATGTGCCTGTTTAGTGACTAGAAGGTTAAACATAGCTTGTGGCCTCAATATAATCATCACAGATGGCTGGTCTATCATGTCTCCTGTCTGAGGGATTTGTTGACCTTTCACCTCTGACCTGACCTACATGCAACTGACTCTCTTCACTTATCCTGGATCTAGCTCCTCCTGCAACCCCATTGCCGCTAGATCTCTCCTGGGCACCTGGAGGTGAGAGTGCATTGACAACAGCAGGTAGAGACTGTCTCTTTTTGATGTGACCACTTGTAAGCGGAGGACGATAAGTAAATGACAGATCATGGCTGAGGCCAGATTTGCTGCCTGAATGACCTCCCCCCGGTGATGCCCCCACCTTTGCCATGTTGACGGTGAGATTACCAGAGTCTGAAATTTTCCTACTGGGCAGTGAGTAGACTGGCTGGTGATGGCTATCTTGGTTATGAGAATACTTTTTAGTTGTAAAATCTTTGTCCTGTATATGAAAATCTGCTAGCCCAGCTTGATCATCAAAGTTTAAATCACGGCCAAAGCCAGATCTTGCTCCCTTTCCAATCGGCCCATTATCTCCAGCAGTTACAGTTGGTCGCACTGGAGGCGGATCTCCACACTTTTCATGTGGATAGCTATCAGGCACAGCTAATGACCTGGGCCTGGATTTGTGGCGGACAGGGCTGGGAACATGGCCCATTTTCTCATTTACTGAAACCTGTTTCCTGTGACCCCCTCTTTTCTTTGCCTGCAAATTCTGATCTTGTTTCGCATCTGGATTAGACTGAAAATAAGCAGCAGAGGTTTCCATTGCCTGGCTCTTCAGATAGCTAGGTGGTTGGTTCAGATCATTCAATGCTGTTCCCTTGTCCATGTGGCTGTCATACTTATCATGATGGTCTGGTTGCCTCCACAGCCCAGGATATTGAAGAGGATGATGGGGCATTGTCACAGATGCACCTAGACCATCCCCTCTCACTCCTCTGTATACATCTGCATTCCCATACAAGGTATGTGCATCATCAGCTGATCTTGTCATGATGTTATTGCAACTACTTGGGTCAGATAACCTAACTGGCTGTCTCTTAGGTCCATTCTGAAACTTGTGTTTCTTATCTCCAGCTCTTAGTCGTGGTGATGTTCCTTCACTGTCCTTGCTCAGCCCCTCAGATTTCTGGGGCTGATTCCTTTCTCTATTGCTCTCAGTTATGCTAGGAAAAGCACGTTTTGGACTAGATGAAGGATGGTGAAATTTATTTGACTTAGAAATCTGTACACCTGAGGAGTTTTTATCTTTTGTTTTCTTTTTCTTATGTTTCTTTCCCATTTCTGAGGTCTTCCCTGTTCTAGCTATAGAGGCTGACTGATCAGCTGCTGCTACAGCAGAAAGGCTATGTTTTAAACCAGGTGCAGGGATTAATTTGCCAGACTGTGCTGTGACAAATGGGGGCAAAGGTGGGATATTGACTGACTGTGTCATTCTTCCACTGTCACCTGAGGGTAAATCTTTACTGGGAACTGTTTTATCAACAACAGCTGTATTAAAATTATAAGTGCTGTCTCCACCATCACCTCTCTCCGGTTGAAACACACTGTCTGAAAGAGTCATTGAACTATCACAAATTGTCTGTGCTGGAAAGTTGTTCTGGTTTGCAGATGCTGAACGAACTGTGGAACTACTTGCTGGGTTGACTGGATCAGTAAAAGCATGTCTTATATCTTCCTCAGATGAGGCTATGTCTTCCTGCCATCCACTTGGGTTTTCTAATCTCAAAGATTGAGACTCAGCACATGGCTTCACTGCACACACTCCTGGGGCATTAGCTATTGCTAAAAGTGGTCTTGTCTTAGGTAAACTGTGATACTCTGGGTACTGAGAGTCCGCTGTGAGGACCTTTGTGTCCTCATCCAAGCTGTCGTTGGCTCTGAGCTTTTTCTCTCCTGTCTCTGAGCACACTGAGAACATGGAAGCCTGAGAGGCGCCAGACTGAGACCTTCTCATTGCGCCACTATTGCGTGATGCTGGGGGAGATGGGCTAGGGGAGGGACGGCTGGTAGTAGAACTAACCACATTCTGTGATGATGGTAAGGAATGATTCTGTGATGCTGCTCCAAGATTGTCAGTGGCTCTACCTTGATTGGGTGGGCTGGAATTAAGCTGAGATGAGGTGACAGAGGACAAATCACTCAGTAAATGAGATGTATGTAAGGGACCATTTGACTCACAGGAAGGATGTGATGAAGTCCTTTCCCCATCTAGTGTCTGTTCTGGTATACCTGACATGAGAGGAGTTGGATGAGACATGATAAATGAAGCTAATGACTGCTGATTGCCTGAGACATTATGCTGACAAGATGTGGGTGGAAGTGGTGAACTCTGCATTGGAACAAAGTTCTGGGGGGATGTCTGGGGCCTTAATCTGTTGATATTTCCTTCTCTCATACTATTATCTTCAAATTCTGGAATAATGTGACTCATACTCTGTTCTGGGGCAGCTGTATGGTTTAAAGGAAGCGAACTTTGAGCCCACTCTGAGCAGTTCTCTGCCACAGGACACTGGGACTGTGGAGCACATATTCCCCCATTATCAGTGTCTGGGCCAACCTTAGCTGACTCAGGTGAATCAGGATTTTGCAGTGGAGGTAAATGCCTACGTAAGTCATCACAGAATTGTTGTCTATGGGTAGAACTAGTAAAAGAGTCACCTAATACTGAACAAGAGCCCACTGGGGGGCTAACACTGGCACAATTGCTGGAAGTGCTAGTATTTGTAGTGTTGCTGGTGTGATGCTGGTCATACTGTTCTGTGCTGTTGGTGCTAGTGGAGCTACTGGTGCTTGGACTGATGGCCCCTAGGGTATAGGCTGCTTGGCTGCTGTCATAGCTCATACACATGCGGCCTGGGAATCTCCTGCCATAGCCAGGAGCGGAGTTTTTGGCTGGACTGTGCTCAACACCCTGGGAGTGGATATTTCCATCACCCGTACAAGCACCAAGCTCACTTCTTGGAACTGTTGCATAATAGGTTGGTGTACTGTAGTGAGATGCTGGTCTGCTGTGACGAGGACGCTGTTTAGCTCTCCAACTCTCCCTCTTGAAAATGTTGGAGAATCTCTGAAATGCGGTGGTGGTGGGCAAGGTCTGCACCCTATTGCTGCTGGGACGGTTAGTGGAGCAGGGCTGATCACCAGAAGATAATGCCCGTCTGTGGTTAACTGCTCCTCTTGATCCTCCTCGTCTTTCTTCCTCATGCCCAACATTCTGCCAAGTGCTCCACCCAGCACCATAAGATACTACATCCGATCCTGGAGAGATGACCACTCCTAAACCTTCCACCACATCAGTACTCGCATACGCTGATAATGTTGTGCAAGGACGCATACTACCATTACCAGCCTGTTCATAAGATCTGCGCTGCAAATTAGACTGCTGTATACCTCCATTATCTATTGCTGGACCATTCCTCATATTCACTCCTCTCCATACACATGAATCTCTAGTCTGAGTTGCCGATGCAGCTTGGGCACCTTGACCTGGGTTACTAGCGACACTGCCACCGTCACCGCCTTGAACCTCATTCCTGTTTTCATCAGCAGAGTTCATGGCTGTGTCACAACTGTGATTGATTTCATCATAAGGTGGTGGTTGTTCACCTGGTAAGATTTGTGGAGGCTTTGGGGGTGAATAAGGTGGAGGTGGGTCTGTGTATGGCGGACACTCCAAGGACATGAAAGCATCAGGAATGTATGGCTCACTATCTGTGTCCTCTGCGCGACCCTCCCGAGCACGAGCTTCAAATCCTGATGATAAATACAGAAATAAGATGGTGGAAGATTACAATCACTTCATTCATAAAAAGGCAACCATGTGCTAATATCAAAATCAAGAGAGACAGACTTTCTCAAGCTTCATGCATGAAAGCCACCAGATGCATGCATTTACAGACCTAAACTCCTTAATTACCATTCTATATTTCTACCTGAATATTAAGCTCACTATGACAGTGACTGAGATTACATTCAATCACACAACAGGCAGATGACATTGTAATAACCAACAAAAATATGGTTAAATTATCTGATATTCTCATTTTTCAATTTCAATGCTAAAAGTCTTATTTTGGAGAAACTGGCCTTGGCAGCATGAAATCAGCACACAGCCAAAATAAATTTCTTAAGCAACTAAGACAGAATAATCATGTTGCCATTGGTGTGCTACAAAACTATTGGTATGACTGAACACAGTGCTAAAAACACAAAAATCTTCGGATCTGGCAAGCTTTGAGTCCTGTGACACTGTAATAGCCATTGCATAATTCACTGGGACAGAACGACAAATTTCACAAATGTCAAGGAAAACCAACCAATTGCTCAGTATGTGTCAAACCATGCTAAACTGGCAGTCCATTCACTTAAACTCACACTGTCATTGACAGGAGAATGGGTAATTGTGAGGCCAGTGGTTAGGAGGCATAACTAGCCTAACTCATCATTAGTGTAAATTTCACCACAGGTCAGTGAAAGTGTAATATTTTTTCCTGAGATATTTCTCAGGATTTTCAAACCTGTGATATTAAAGGTAAGTAAAGCTGAAGTTTAATCCTCACAGATGGGCAAACTTAAGGTACAGCGCAGTTGCTGCACTCATAAAGATTCACTGGCAGTTAAAAATGGCATATACTAGGCTCTAACTTGCTGGTCAGGAATATTTAACAACCATTCCTATAATCATGCAGAATATAATTTTTGTGAGTAAGTAAACACTAAACTGTCTGGCAAAGGACACAGAGAAACAGAAAAATAGATTCACATCAAAAATATCAACCAAACATTGCTGACTCTTCTGAGTTCATAGCACACTTAGAAAGTGGAAAAATGTATGCAAATGGATGCTATGCAGCAGCCCCTGTCCTGTAAGTCTGGGAGCTTACAGGTAACAGTAAATATTATTTCTGTTGATACAACTGCTGTTGTTTTCTTTTACTTACGTCTCATGGCTAGCAGCAGGCGCCGCTGTCTCAGCCTATGAACCATAAACAGCAAGAGAGCCAGAACCAAGAAGGAAGTGACAGTGGATGCTATCAGCCTCAGTGAAAGGTTGGTGATGCTCTCTCCATCATCTGTCAAAAAACAAAAAATACAGTATATGCATGCATTTTTCACTTCAGTACTCATGAACTGTGGCTTATCATCTTGCTTCCATCAGTTCCCCAATATTCAGACATAGAGACTAAGAGAACATAACCAAAGTACCATCAATGCATCCCATATCTGCATACTCTCAACCCATGTACCAAAAAACTGTGAACTCTATTTAAATCTTAACCTCTGCTAAATCAGATGATAATGAAATACTGTAGTTTTACATACAAAAGATTTTAAGACAAAAGCAATTCCTGTTAACTGCAAAGTGTTCCATGTTCCCAAAGCATTGTAAATAACTGCCGACTCAATCTCTGTCTAAATCAAAATAGTGTGAAAGATGTTCAATAATTTCAAACAGCTGTTTATAGGCACCTGAACAAGCCCGACATGTACAATATGAAAAGAAAGGGTGCCTTTACCATCAAATATCTTCTATCACTGTCACATTCGAAGTACTGACCTTTCTCATGACTGTTCCCACCATCTGTCACATTGCTATCCTTTGGAGATCCATCATCAAGACAAACATACTCGCAACATGCTCCTTTCACAAGTTGTGGGCTTGCACAATTGAGGGGAGGGGAGCAGGCCACAGAATGACACATGATGGGGAAGTGCTTGTCACAGGTACAACGCATGCACATGTCATTTCCATTGGGAACATAAATCTCTCCATCAGCCACTAGTTTGCCTTGCCAGTCTATGCAGCCCATCCTTATGTCGTCATCTGAATCTAAATCAGAGTAACAATTCTGTCAATTACTAAATCACAAAAGTGATGGGAAAGAGATTACAACTAGGAGGCAAATTATCTTACGGGCAAGAAGAAGATGAAAATCAACTTGAAAATGCAAATATAAAGTAATAATATAAATAAATTTACGCCATCAGTTTCCATACACATAGAAATACCTTACTAAAGTGATATCAGAATGTACAGATGCTCAGATATTTGGGAGGATTTCCAAATGCGCTTCAGACCAACAGTGTATTTTATTAACCGTGGCAATTTGAAATCCATTTCTAAGTATTCTGGTAACCATGAAAGCAGTGTGAAGTCAATAACCCAGCCAGAAACACTAATTTAAGATACTGAACTGGAGACAAAAAGTGGGACTCGCCACCATTTTGTAGCAGACTAGTGTATGGTTATTTTCATTAATTTGCACTAACTACAAAAACTGTTCTCCATAACAAGGACGTGACCTTGGGAGCATCTGATTCCAGGGGGGTCGCAGTGGGAAGAGCTCCCCTGGCACAGTAAATAACTATATGGATCCAATGTATTTTTTACGCTTGGCTTGACTGACGCAGAATTAGGACAAATCACTGATATATACCAACCCCACCAAATCAATCCTTCTTTAGTATGTTTATCGAAGCTATGAGGCGCATTCGGAAATCCTTCCAGATATTTTTATATGTCTAAACGGAATCCATTCATACGAGAAAGTTTTAAAACAGAAAATAATAACTTTTTGTCCTTTACAAGAAATATGGCTTGGCCAAGTATAGATAAAAAAGAAAATTTAACACTATAATTATAACATTCAATATTTTACACACATAAATGCACCCACACACGCACCAAGCCCGAGCGCATGCACACAGATACAACTGCACGCGCGTGTGCGCGCGCGCACACACACACACACACACATACTTAAGCATACATACACATGTGCATATAGCAGAAAGACAATTTCATAATGTTCATGAAGCTCTCTGGAGCATCCTAATGGATGATGGATCATAGCAGTTTTAGTAACGTTCTGTCCATGACGGTTTAGACAAGTCGTTCACTTCTCAATGATATAATTATGAGGCCAGTTGTTAGGCTTACATGATATTGACAAAGGACTGGCGCCTTTGAAGACAAGCTGAAACTGTACTGATCAGGATTTGTGAACATTACAAATGCCAAAATACAGTCCCATACAAATGAACATCAAACTTAGCAGAACATGACACTTCAAAGGTGATGAATTTGGCACAACAAGTTCCACAATCAAGTATGAACAGTTTAATCAGGTGTAGCATAATATGTATTCATGACTCTTGCCTGCCTCAGAGTGACTGTCCTTTTAAATGTCATGACAATAACAAACATCTGCTTTAAGCTATATGTCCTCTTTGTTATTGTATCATTAAAAGACACTGAGTGGTAGTACTGATAGATACAGAGACTGCGTAACAAAGACAAAGAATGCAATCTCTTATCAATAATTACAAATTCGG
>JAWQUT010000088.1:1014238-1030981 GCA_033807755.1 Ellobium chinense | reverse complement strand
AGAGAGAATAGGCCAAATGCCAGAATGACAAGAAGTTGATTTGATTCAGGGCACCACCTGAGCTAGACAAAGTAAGTTCACCATTGTGGCTAGTAAAGTAAGTATATTTCCTATTTCTTCAAACTCTTAAAATGCAATTGATTGCAACAAGAAGTTTAACAAGTTTAGTCATCATAAGTCCAGACCGAAACAGTGACATGTTGGTGGATGATGCATTGATGGGACATAAACAGATTATAAACCTACATTTTACACAGTACGGTCTATATAGAACATTTACTTACACAAGATTCCATTCACTCCCAAGAATTACTGTTATTTCCATTCATAATGGTATACAGTGAAACTCGGATATAACGAGGTCGTCGGGACCGACCGTCGGTGCTCGTTAGAACCGATGTCTCGTTACACGCATGGTCCACTGAAAATCATGTAAAAACTATCAGTAGATTAACATGGCTAGACTGCTCGCTGCGGGTAGAGCGGAAGCACCTTGTCTATCCAGGGGTCAAGCGTTTTGGCCAGCTCCTCGCCTTTCTCGAGTAAAACTGGTCCCGATATCAGAACATCTTTACTTCTGGCGTGCTTGAACCAGATAAGCAGCGCCTTATCTACATCATCATGCGCCGATGGTCGCTGTCTCTTGTGATTCAGGCTGCCCTTCTCAGCTGCAGCTCTGATTTTGTCGCTGTCCTTTACAAATGTTGAAAGTGTGCTTGTTGCGATGCCGTTTTCACGACCAATTTCTGCCTTGCTCTTCTGCTTTCTCTCGACTTCTTCGATTATTTTTAGTTTTGTTTCGAAGGACAGACATTTTCTCTTCCTCGATTCCATCATTGACAGGTGTAAACAAAGCAATGCAAATGTTGAGAGTCGAGAAACGAATGACTGACCGATCGTAATCACCGTTTCTGCGATTGTTATGATTGAAATCAAAATTGCCTAGCGCAATGATTGGTCTAAACAACAGGCTTGGCCAATCATTAGCCGAGCATATCAATCCCATCTTCCTCCCGTCGCATGGTCACATCTCCACCGCATCCTTCCCTACCCCGCTTCTTGGCCTACTGCGCAACTAGTTTGTACCGGTAATCCTACCGGTAAATTACATCAGTGAGACTTGCCTATTGTTGGCAATTGTTACCTAGCCTAAACGTTCGAGTTCCTCGCCGCTGAAAGTTTCATTGCGGACGAAAGGGTTGGGAGGGCTTAACTGCAGGTCGGTTACCTCGTTAGGGCCGAGTTTAGCAGATTTTGTGCTCGTTATATGAAAGGCAAGTTTACTATTACAAAGAAGGAAAAAACCGGGGATTTTCATTTTGCTCGGTACATGCGTGATCTCGTTTTATCTGTGCTCATATTCGAGTTTCACTGTATTTACTCAAATAAGTAAAACTTGATAGATAATGTGTATAGTGTAAAACTTAAATATATTAGCAACTGTTTTAGGCTTATTTCATCTCTGGCTTGGATTTGTCAAATTGTCACACTGGTAACAGATTTCAGTGCCTTTGCCTTAATTTCATGAGTTTCTCTGTTTCTGTATCCACAGTTGTGTGGTGTCTGGATTTGGCAATATACTCTCCCAGCTGCTAGCTCCAGATCCTACAACAGGGGGTAAAATCAACTGGAGGAGTGTCTTTGCTTACTCTTCTTTTGGGTACTGAAATTTAAAATCATAAGTTGATTTTTGTGAAAATCTTACACTTGTATCCTCAGGTTCTAGCTTTACTCTTTGGGGCTGTTTAAATAGGAATAGAAAATAGGACTGACCTTCCTTCAAGACAGACTAGGGAGAGGCATTATCTGATGACAAGTAAATCATCATTATTTCGGAAGAAATAGCATTGATATACTGATATTTCAAAACGATTACAAGAGAAGCGAACCAAAAAATGCATAATTTGTAAGTACATGCCATGTGACCACAGGATTGTTGCTATTACTTTAGTTTATTTCAATGCACTGCAATATGTGCACGAAATCAGCATGAAAACAAACTAACATATGAGTTACAATCTTTTGATCACCTGGTGGACTTGAAAATACCTACTGGATGGTTTTCTCCTTTGAGAGACCAATATGATGGCAAGATAACTGTGTCTGGTCCTTAGATTACATCTGTTACAACCTCTGCAGATTTTGAAAACACCATTTCCCTAGTAAAGCAGTATCAAAAGTGTCCAGGTTTTAATCACATGGGAAATTAATGATCTATAACTTAAGACCTTGTGATTTTGTCTGAACCTATAATAATAAATGACATACTTTCCATATTTCACAGATTTCTTGTCAATGGACCATTGATACACCACTTCTATGTCTATCTGGAGAAGATTCTACCCAAGGACAAACCAAATGCAACTATAAAAAGGGTCCTATTTGACAGACTTGTGTTTGCTCCACCTTTCCTGCTCATATTCTTATACTATGTATCTATAATTGAGGTTTGTGGCTTGTTTCATGAAAGTTTTGAACAACTGTGTTGTCAGTGATAGATTATGGTCAAAGTTATTTGCTCTCTAGAATGTAGAACTAAATAGTTGGAAGTTTAGCAATCTGTTAAGGCATCTTTCCTGTGAATGAGAATTGTTTTTCACCATTAGGCAGTCTTAAGCAAACGGAGCATTAAGGCGTGCCATTTCAACAACACCACCATGTAACATATAATTAATTTGATGAAATAGGCAGTAGAGCTGTAGAGCAGAAAGGCAGTTATCCCTCTTTTAATTATTGTGCAACAATGCTAATGTGCTGAACTTGGAGGTTTGTCAAAACTGAATATCTCCATCATAACATATATGAAGGCTGCAGGGTCACAGGTTTGGGTCATATGTCAGTACAGTGCTTAGACATTGTGATTCAAGACTTGTGTTTGTAAGGGTATATTCTGAAGTGCAGCTGTTCAGCCTCAATCAGCAAGTTCTAGTTTGTAAACTTTGCCTTGCAGGGTGCTGGCAATGAGGGTGCTGTGAAAAAGATCAAGGAAGTGTATTGGATGATCCTGAAGTTGAATTGGACTGTATGGACTATAATCCAGTATATCAACATTAATTATATTCCTCTCAAGGTTTGTACCATCCTGCAGAGTAAGAAATTCTTGAATTTGAAGGCATAGATATTATTTTCAAATCCTGTAGCTTATACTTCATTCTTTGTATTTAGAGTGACATAAATCACACTTGTTCCAGTTATTATCCTTTGTATTTGTTCCAGTTATTAACCTTTGTACCCGCCCAAGTAATTGAATGCTATGTGTATGAGAAGTCTTAACTTTGTTTACCTGTGCTTTAATTCTGTGCGCTTCGCTGTAGCAATGTGATGTTTTAATTTAAAAGTTGCCTCTCTTAATATACACACTTGTATAATTAAGCAGATTAGCAAAACAGCATTGCTTTTTTTTTTATACTTCCTCTACAGCAATACTTTTCTAAAATTGCACTCGCACAGCTGATAGGTCTCAAGGTAGCTGTAAATGGATACAGGTAATAAGGTTTTACCTGTTAATAAATTTGGGTTTGTGAGGTGGCAAGAGCTATATTTATTCAAATACTATAAATAACAAGATAGGACACTTCCCGTTTCTTAATAGTACTGTATTTGATTTATTACTTATTTGCTGGGTTGAGTTCAGAAACTTGGAGGTTTAGCATTTTTACCTAAATCATAGTTTTTCTCTTTAATAGGCTTTGATTTTCTGCAATTTTTTTTATGTTGTGCTGTTCTCAAATGTTGTGATATGGCTAAATTGGACTGAACTTCTTTTTTTCATTTTGACTGCTTGGCAAGGCAAACTCCTGGAGGATTTTTCTTTAAAATTGTTTTGGAATTTGCTAACTACTTGTGACCCACCACTCATCACTTGTCAGCTATGTGATGTAGCAATGATTCCATTACCAATGATTTAGAGATTGTTTGATTCTCTAATACAGTCGAGCACGAAAAACTCGAATTTCTCCGGGATCGAAAAAAGTGTTCGAGATTTCCGTAATTCGAGATTCCCGTGACGGCAATATTTTCACAATCACCATCGACTAGAGGGACTGGTGAGGGGAGATAACCACACGACACCAATCTGCTCTGATCTTAACATAATTAGAATTACCACCCTTCCCTGTTTCCGACGTTCCACATAAAATCATGACAAACAAACTGAATTTAATGAACAGAAGACGAAAATCACCTGATTTCGTCAGAGTAGATCGAACTTCGGTGCATAAGTGTAATCCTGATGTGTTCAACATTATTCGAGGAAAAGAAAGAAATGAGGAGCGGCACCATTGCCAGTCAGCTACAGTATTACCTATCGCCCCGCCACGTCACTCTATGCGCATCGCGTCATGTTCGACGCAATAAAATTTATCGCAGCGTGTGTTGACCTAGTCCACCACCCGCCAGGTTGCTCTTCATGCTCAATCACTACACCACCCCCCTCCCGCTGATTCAATAGAGCCACACAAAGCATTGTCTTGATCCCTTGCCCATTACCACGGCCCTCCCGCACACCTTTCCCTTATCACTAACACTGGGACGAGCAACGCCAGACAAAGAAAGGCTTTATCGGTCATTTCGCCGCTTTGAGATCGGGTAGATGATGATGAAATCGTTCGAGAAATGCGTGTTGAGAGTTTGAGAAAATCGTGTTAACAATGCAAAGAAAATAGAGGCATTTAAAAGGGGCCGATAACAGCATTCGACATTTCCGTGAATTCGAGATTAGTGTGTTCGAGTTTTCTGTGCTCGACTGTATTGTTTTTTTTTCCCATAAGAACAGATACTTGAAACAGGAAGCATATAAAACTTAATAGTGTACAACAAAAAAAATCTGACATAAATTTGTCACTGGGAAGACAATATTTTATAGGAAGATATCTGTGCTATCAAGTTTATGTCATCTGCAATAGTATATTTCAGAAGAAAGAGTCAAAAGTCATTTTTTGTATCTTTTTTCTGTTTATTTTCAGTACCGCACTTTGTTTGGAAATTTCTGTGCCTTGATCTGGATGATTTTCATTTCCGTCAAGAGAAGGCAGGCATCCAAGTAAGCTGAGACTATGAGAAGAGACAATAGAGGTTTCTTGTAAGCAACTGAATGATTGTGGTGAATCTGTTTCAAGAGAAAAACTTCTGTATGCAGCATCTGTGGGGCCAGTGTAATGTGCTACCTCATATTGTTCATACTCCAAAAGTGTTTCTGTCATGCTCACAGAAATGATAAATTGCAGAAAACGAGCAATCGGATTTGGTTAAAAATAAAGGTATAAGCAAGTAGAAAGAACAACAAGGCAACTTCCATGTTGAACAGAGATCTATATGTTGACCTTGGTGTCCAAAATATTTTGTCATTGACTGCTGCTATTCCTGAGCTTAGAGGAGTTGGGTGGATTCATCCAATCGTTACCCATGCTATAGGTTGATAATTCCTCAGTGCAGCAGGATCTTGTGGTGGTCTGGTCTCAAGTCATGTAATTTCAGTGTCAAATCTTGCTTTTTGAACTCAGACTCATCACAGAATTGAAATCATGGGTTGGTCCTCTGGAAGATCCTACCATATAAAATGCAACTAATTATAGGAAATCACAGTAATGTGCTATATCACATAGTTATTTGTTGGGTTTGAATTTGCATGGACAGACATATATATATATATATTTCATGTAGCTTACAGTCTGAAATGTAAATTGTCATGGAAAAGATATCATGGGTGTTTACAGCACTTGACAATTGTTGTGATACATAAATACCTTTTTATTCACAGTGATAATGCTCAAATTAAGAAGAGTACCTTGTGTAGTAAAGTGAACTGGTCTAGGGTTAGGTGCTTTTGAGCAGGTCTCTCTGTCATGGTAAATTGTATGATATATTTGAATCAGATTAATCCAGCAAACTATATCTATATCCATGAGATCAATTCCTTGAAAGAGTGGCAAACTCAAATGAGGGATTTTTACAGAATTATTGTAGATTTTATCTATTGTTCTCCTTTTCCTGAATGCAATTTTGCAGACAGTAGTCTGCATTTCACTGTACTTTATGCTTGGTTCTAGTTCCCTGATAACTTTAAAAATATTGTGAAAACCAAAGAAAATATTATGTCTTGAATACACTGTTATTTTAAAATAACCAGACCATTGTATCCTTATCCTAACAGCAATATAGACATCAGGTTTTCTTTGTGTTGTGCTATAAGCATTATGACTCAGAATGGATAATTAGAGATGGTAGATTGTACAGATTATTGGTTATTTGTACTGTCAGACAGCTGTTAACTGTTACTAAAATCTGTGGTTTGATTCTTGCATCTAGTGGTACTCATAATGCTGAAATCTTAACAGACTAGGCTGTAATTAAACTCTGTTTCACTCATGCCTTAATTAAGCCAGTGATCCATGTTAATTTAATAGGCTGTGTCAGTCTCATCTGCGGTCTTATGTAATGACAACAGTTTCTTTTGTTTGGGTCAGTCACATTTGCATCTAGTAAACCTCATGGCACAGTCAAGTGAGCTGGCTCATGCTACATTTTGATGAATCACTTAACTTGGTTCCCAGTTAGTGTCTCAGAGTTACCTAACCTTGGTTCATGGATTATCATTGCTTAAATTATTCATGTATTTGAACTGTTAAATATATCCTGTACTTCTGAAAGCCTCATTCATTTCTGAAGATACAATGAAACTCACTCAAAAATTTTGAATTGCCATCGACTCAGGAAGTAGAAGTATTTTTTACATGCCACTGTGCAGGTTTGAGCACCATTTCCATAATATTAAGGTCCATTTGTTCACAGTGCTGCCTCCACGGATAGTTTATCGGTGACACAAGGGCTTAACCAATAGCTGGGACTCTCAGTCACACCACCTTCTACATTATAGGTTTAAGAAGGGCATATAGCACTCACATCCTCTGTCTGCTTCACAGTGGTAGTGAACAATGATGTGTTGTAGGTTTCTTTTGTTTTTGTATTTTTGTACCAAATGTTAATAACCTGTGTTCTATGCGTACTTTTTAATATGGAACAATGGCAGTTCAGGAAGTGGGCAGAGGTATCATGATTTTAATACTAAATGGATGAATTATGGTTGCTGGAGTAAAATAATGACTGTATTGTTTTAGGAGTTAACTGCAATCTTTGCAAACATCATATATAGTCAACTCCACTTAATCGCCCTCCGCTTAATCGCCTTTTTTGCTTAATCGCCTCGTTTCCCAGGAAACCGAATTTTTTCTATATAAAAGTCACTGGATAATCGCCTCTCACTCCGGATAATCGACCACTCTTCGGCGCCCGTGAATTAAAAAAATCAGCGGTTGAAGGATTACAGTTGACAAACAAATATTGTATACAGACGGTTTAACTGCGCCTCAGATGGCAGACCGGTTGACTGAGTGACAGCTGCCACGCCGAAATAAGTGTGATAGGCCTTTCCTTCCCACCTTCCCCTCCCCTTGTTCCCTTTCATCCCATGCTACGCATCACCGCCGTCGCCCGTCCAATAAATGCGCCGAAAGCCCTATAGTCTCCTCTGTCCAGGCCTTCCGTCTCAGCGAGGCGGAGAATGTAAACATTGTATTGGTGGATTTCGGCTAGATCAGAGAACGTGTCATGTGGATGAACGGTCGATCCCGCCTGTGCCATCCTACTCCTTATTGTCTGTTAGGCTACTGCAAGGTGGCCAATGAGAGAGCCCGGGGAGATCAAACATTTTGTGCGCTACAATACCGTCAAACTGGAGTCTGTCCTGAGTCTAACGACAAGAAGGCGTCAATGCACGACATCAAACCACGACATCAAAGAAATTTAACGCCATTACCTAAAATATGACCTACTCCGCTTAATCGCCCCTCCGCTTAATCGCCCACTTTTTCCGTGGTCCCGAGGAAGGGCGATTAAGCGGAGTCGACTGTAATAACAATATGTATGTTACTAATTGTTTGTGCTGCTTGGAAATCTCTTGGTCTGGTAGATGAGACACTTTAATATGTTTATATGATAGCCTGGATAACATTATTTATTGTTTAGAAATCCGAATACATAAGCTTACATTATGTGTTTCAACACTGTAATTCCTAGGTTTTCCCTCACCAACTGGCTCAGAAATTCGGTCCATGAGGTAATCAATAGGCCCGAGCAAAAAGTTATCGGGTACCCTGGTCCGAAATACCTATTAGCCACGGGGACCCGAGATTACTTTTGAAAAACCGGGGTTTAGTCATCATGTAACCGCCAAAGGAGACCTAAATAACCCGGGATGTGTAATCGTTTACTCACCAGGAGACACTGGAAGAAGCTGGGCTTAGTAATTGTGTATTCATGATGAAAGACACTGATAAAGTAATCATGCCTTATCAGGCTTGAAACAACAGAATAATGTATCATCTAATAAACGCACAGGTAAAAGCAGCCAGCGACCAGCAATTCCTCCCCCAAATCCCCTTCTCTCTGTCTTCCTCCGTTCTGAGAATTTATTGCCACCTAGTGATCTTTGTATTCCTTACCATAACAATCTGAAGTTTGCAATTGCAAATGGTTATGGTCTTTTCTATTGTTACTACATGTAGTTTATATTTCCTTTGGTTTTTATTGTCTTGCCTACGCATAATAACATTTGTTTTACAGTTTCTCTGTGTATTTTAAAGTCTAAAGGTTTACCTACTAAAATGACGAAACTGTGAAATAAAACAACAACAATAATAAAAAAGACAGAATTGAGAAAACAAAAAAAAAAATTCCATTTTCCCGGTTGGAGAATAGAAAGCAAAAGAAAAAAAAGGAACAAAGAAAACAAAGCCAGCCCTCGGTACCGCATTATAGCAGCTAAAGGCATGATGCTCAGAAACGGGAGGGGAAGGGTTGGTCCTGTTTCGACAGTAAACAACATCACGTCGCAAGCACACTGTCACTGACCTCAAACCTGAAACCCAGACAAAGCCCGGGTGGGTAACGATAGGGACCTGGGTGGGTGCGATGCCTGGGGTGGGCAGGTAATGAGTTTTATTCATAGTGATAGGAGATGCCATGAATTGGTAATGTATCTCGCCAGCTAGGTAGTAATCGTGAGTATCCGGATACCCAGGTTTTAATTATGGTGATTACTGTTACCCGAGATTACTTCTTGGACCGGGTTTGGCACAGGTACATGAAGTAAAATTAATATTGAAGTACAGAGCTGTAAACGAAGCCATGCAACAAGCTGGTGAAGAATTCAAGAAAATTAGAAGTCGTGAAATTCTTCTGTAATTTCGAAACCTGAAGCCAGAAATTTGAATTTGTGAGGTTCTTTCAATAATTTGGGACAGGGTCACTGATTTATTATATGGGAGTAAAATAAGTTTGAAAACTGAGTTTAGATTAAATTTGGTAATTAAACACTGCATAACTCAGATTTCTAAAAGCTTGATCTCTAAGTAACTATCCACCAGTTCATTAACTATGAAAGTTGTTAAAACTCTAAATGTTGCAGAGGAAAAAGTTTTAAATACAGTCAGGTTCGCCGTTGGTTCTTTATTTGGGACCCAGTATGTTAGAAATGGAAACTTATTGTTGATGCAAGTTGACAGATTTCAAGACTTATACTGTAGATACATGTATTTAATTAATTTTTTCACACAAGTACATCGGTCATTCTGTACAGCACTTCTGCATTTATATGAGCTTCATTGCTGCTAAAAAGAGCATTACATTGACTGAATTGAAAAGAACAGAGATACATGCACTTATTCATATCACAGTTACTAATTTTCTGTGAAAATGAGATGCTGAGTTTTGAGAAAGTGTTGTAAACTGCATCCATTTGCCTTCAGGTCAGTGTTTTTGTCTTGTCAAAGGCAATCTGAACTGTTGAAAAGTTCTTTTTGTTTTGTTGTTGTTGATTTTTTTTTTTTCATGTTGCTGAGTATGTCCAAAATACTTTACGGTGGTCCTTGCTCCATTAGTCAGTCATTGCATATGCTGTAGCTTACATCTCAATCATCTAAACTTAGGCTGTGGATGCCAAAACTAATTATCTGCTGGTACATCTTACAGAGATCATCTTGAATAATGTAGGTATGTACAGTATGACACTGTAATCCGTTGAATGATCTTTTCAAGAGTGTCCCTATGAAAAAGCAATGGCATATCTGCATACAGTATTATGCACATTCTGATAGTCAAGATTTGTCATGAATCAGGAAAATGCCACTTTACTACTGTTATGTGTAGAGAGTGCCTTTCGGATTTTTATGACTTTATGAGGAGGCACAGAAAAAAAGCACTTTCAAAATCTCAAATTATGTGTCTTGAATTGGAGAAAACAAAATGGCAAGTCCTTGTGTATTATTTTACTGTAATTTTTAAAACAATATTTTAATGCTTTAATTGTAAAATTTTCACTGCCAAGATAAAAGCAGAGTAGGTGGCAGATTTCCAGCCTCAGACTCAGAGGTTTGTTATCTGAACATGATGAGTTTTACTACTTTTTTGTTGTTGTTGTTGTTTTTATGGTTGATGAACAATGTCTATACACTTTATGTAGAGGCCCTACTACTTCTCCCATTTGCAGGGTATTTTGGACATACTGACATAATTGTCTTATTATCTTGTTTTGCAATGATCTGACTCATTGATGTGATGATTTTATAAGGTTTGGTAGGCAAGGAAACTTTCTTATTAGAGGCTTGCCAAAACCTGAGTCCATGCAACATGACTGTGCAGTGTTTTCATTCATAGCAATGATGAGCGAAGGCAAAAAAAAAATATGTTTTTGATAAAAGTGGGCTATTAACATCACATGAACAAAAATCAACCCTCTAACTTAAATACTGTGCATTATGGTTTATATGGGCCATGAAATAGACAAGTTTGTCATCATGTTATGAATGAAATAACTCAGGATTTGACAGGTTGTCATTTATACTTATTATGTTATTAATTGCTCTATCCCTGATATTATGATCAAACATTCATCTTCCACATAATCATGTGACATTTATTGTTGGCCTTGTATGTGAGGATAATGTATATTTTTACCTTTGCTTTTGCCATTGTTGGGCTTACTTATGTTAAATTGTATTATTTTATCGCTTTTACAACTAAGTGTCCAAGTTACATTGCTTCGTCTGTAATGAACATGACATGTAAAAAGCTGGCCAAGCAAAAGTGGACAATGTTTGGATTTGTGGGTGTAGGAAAGAATACACAAGATAATAGCATTATTCTTGAGAGATGTTTCAAATAGAAGGTGGAGAAGTAAAGGAAGCTTTTCCTTAGATATGAAATAGAATACGTAAATGTACGTAGGAAATATGTCCAGAATGTTACTTTGTCAACAATACTAAGACATTACATAATAACATGGGCCAGATAAATTTTTGGTGACATGAAAATCAAATGATGCCTTCTTTGAAGTGATTATTTTTATAACAAGTTTGTGTCTTTAGGTGCAGTCTGAGTCATTGTTGCAATACTATTTGAAACTGCAATTTATGCTTGGATAATAATCTACATGTATGAGTGTAACCTCAAAAGCTTTCATCATCCATCGTCCAACTTTTGAACTTTGGTGAGGAGGGTGGTGATGGAAGGAGAATCTTGTGCATTATTCATATCCAGTAGAGGCCCCATGGCCTCTGCCCATTCTGCAAACACTGTATAACCTATTACAGTGCTCCCCACAAAGCGAGTGAGAGTTAAGCAGTAACAACAGCTTGTTCATGTCCTTGTTTACACAAGTTATTGTCATACTTATAAGTCAGTCAGTGCCAAAAGGTTACTTACATAGACATGACCTTTTCAGACTGAAAATTTTAGTGACTCTTTGTGATATTTAACATTATTATTGTCTTAACATCTGCATCAAGGTTAAATATATACACTATAAACAATAAGAAGAGCATGAATTTTTTGTTCCAATGACGTGTACAAAAATATGTTAATGTGAGCAGTCGGGAAGTGTGTTTGGGTCACGGGTGAACACTAGGTTCGCACGTGGAAGCTAGGGACCTATTCAGGCAGTAGGTATTTAAGAATTAAATTGCTGTGAAGTTAGCATCCCTGTAGTGTAGTTGGTAACACGCTCTGACTTGCAAGCTGAGAGACCCTGGTTCGATCCCCGGCAGGGACAAAAATTTATAGAGTAGGTTTTTTCGGCCCTTTTTCTCAAAATTGATCATTCACAGTAATTTGGTAAAATCCCTGGTGACACACTTCCTTAAAATAATATGTAACATCTGAAAAATTATCTGACTAAGCTCACCTTCCTCCCCCTTAAATATATAAAGAATACTACCAACTGCATTACCTTTCCACCCGGTTACATTAAATTATCCCTTTGTTTCTGTACTAAAAAGTGGACACCTCACATAGGGTATTGGAAGGTTTGGAATTATCTTGGGTGTTTTCGTTTTTAAGGTCAAGTGCGGCACCCTGTAGGGGTAAAATTGGGTAAAATTGTGTAAAATGAGTTTAAGGCAGTTTTTTAAACAGCAACATGTCCTTTATCGAATCCTGAAGTTATTTTCATGATACCTGTCTCAAAAAGTGTATTTTGATGCAAAAGGAAATGATTACCCTTTATCAAATGCATCTATTGGGTAATCTTTATCGTCAATTATCTCAAAATCACAGTTTTCGTCACTCTATCCCTTCGATCTGACTTTTTTCTGGTCCAATTTACATAAAATTTTGCATAACAACTCTCCAAGCCCTTGTTTTGAGAATGTCATGGGCTTTTTTCGATATCTTGTGTTTTTGATGTTTTTTTTAATTTTTAAAGTTGAAAATTTTCAAAATTTTCAATGCTTTTTTATGACATTTTAAAAAAAATTATTAAAAAAAAACTATCCAAGAAATCAAAAAAAGCCCGTGACATTCTATTTTAAATAAAGTGATCTTTCAAATGGAAAAAAAACCAGCATCCTACCATGTATTGTTCTCCAGATCAAAGGGTTCAAAGTTATACAAAAGTCATGCATATTTTCCAAAATGGCGGCCAAACAAGTGGCGTTTCCATAGCAACGGAGGGAGGAAATTGGGAAAAACCCCAGTTTATCTTCCTTCCTGGTCCTACGTGACCCATTTTTCACCCCAAAATGACAAAGTTCCCTTTATTAATGAAAATCACTCAGTTCTGCCGCACGTCCCCTTAAGGGATAACTGTGTTCCATATGCTTAGAAAGTGAATAAGTGTGATGCTAGGTGAAACTGATTAATTTTTGTCTTTCCATTGGAATATAAGACCACTTCAAGTGGGAAATGTCATGTTTATTGTCAGAATTCTGGATGTGTACATTTCTTCACTGCTTATTCACAGGTAACACTGAGACCAGCTGTGTTAGACAAACGATTGTGTTCATCAGTTGTAATCAACATGTTCCTATTCTCAGATGCAGCCTTTGTTTCCAACGACAGTTCTAGGGTTATCATGTATCTTGGATGTCACATCTTGATGTACAAAATATGCCTACATGCCAGCATCATTTTAATCATCAAGCATCTAAGGCATGTTGTTTTTAGTTTGTTGTTTCATGCCCAGTTGTGAAACTAAAACTGGCCCTCAAAGTGACAGGTTATATGCATGCCATCACAAATGTGTAACAGTGATGTACGCCATGAGTTAGGCCTTGTGTGAACTCAATTTCATCAAGTATCATTTTGTCCTTTGTCTAATTGCAGGTATTTCTTTATTCTGTTGTTATTTTGGCTCAGCATAGTATTAATTTGCATGGATAACAACATTCGGCATGTGTGGGCCTTCCAAAGCTATGCATGTTGAAATTTTTTATATTAACGTCATGTTGACTATGTGCTGTCTACAAAGCACCAGTCTCAAACAACCTTGTTATTGGGATTTCTGCTGTTGTAAGCCAGATAAAAAGTTTTTTCACTAAGCAAAGTCATAGCTCCTGAGTACTGAAAGTATGACAGTTATTGCATAAAAATCAGTAAATCATGATCACACAGTCAATAAGTTGTGTCAACAGTTTACTGTGTATTAATATTATGTTGTGCAAATTAAAGCAGCCTTCGGAGACAAAAGACTCGTTCTTAGGAACAGTGGTCTAAACTGTACAAGTTATGCAGCAGCAGTCTGGCTTCTCCTCCCCACTACTTCCCACTCTCCCAGCTGCTATTGTAGCAAGAATACAGGAGAGCAGCTGGTAAGAAATTGGTAAGGAGAAGCGATAAGGTTGTGCACTGGTTTCTCAGTGACTGCAGATTCCCTGAGCACACTCTGACAAACTAACACCATTGGATCAAATAACAACAATGGATCAAATTGCAACATTCACGGACTGGGTCTTAGAAAAAGAGAGAGAGAGTGGAAGATGGATCAGAAAAGTGTAAGAGTTAAAGGAAGCCAAACTTGTAACATAGGCACCCATAGAAACTATAGGCTTTGCTTTCTTCATTTCTTAAAGAGCCTTGAGTACCTGAAGCAATTTTGGATAAAAAGAAGAAAAAAGCAAAGGTCTAGGAGATTTACTTTTGTTTTAAATGTGCAGTTGGTGAGTTAAGACAAAATCGTTATTTGTCATGCATTGGAAGGTTTCACTAAACTATTTAATGGTTAAAAGTTTATTTCAGGGTGGAGTGACCTCATGCGTTTGGCATGTTTTTAAATTTGTCAGCATGATGTTGACTAGTGTTGACTATACATCAAATGATAAAATTCTTACACCATATTTCTTAAATGTGATAAGTGACAAATAAAGGGCGCCAAAAAGGCATAAATCAAGTTATAATCTATAATTTCTGAGGTAAATTAAAAAGAAAATGGCTTCCATTGAAACATAAAAAAACCCCAACTTGTTAGCTTTCATGTTGTGGCAAACATCACTGTGACTATAGCAGACTATGCTTTTTCGATCACTCTATGGGCTGACTTACAATCTGGGACCAAATAATTTGTTTAAATCCATTCTCACAGTAAATAATGAGTTTCAGTGATTTACAATGAGTATTTTGAAACTTTTTTATACTTTTCTGTTGTCACAATGATGTCCATCATAAATTGATTTGCGACAGAGATCTTGCTCCTGTGAGATCACATGATGGAATACAGCATTCTTGTCATTAAGTAAGTCCTAATAAAAATGATAGTCTGATTGCCATTTTCAGCTGTGATGGTATTGCTTTGTTTGATTTTAGCCCTCTTTTGTTCCGCATCCTGTCTTACCTTTTGGCACTGACCCAGTACATGTACATGTTGGATTTTGTGAAACGGATTTTGCTTTATACAATATATATACAAAATATAATTTTCAATAAATAGATTATGTACACAGACTATATTTGTAACTGTTGACTTTGTTCACCATTTGGAATCGATGGAATGGGTCTGATTCTTGTTGAAGAACACTAATCAACAGTAGGATAATATACCCAGGCACGTAATTTTATGTGTGACCGGCACCGATTGATTGTCAGTGAATTATACTTTTTGAAGACTGAAGAGTGTACTTAACTGGCCAACTACGTATTTGCCTAAGTGTTAAAGTCATCGATACCGAATCGACTGCAACAGTCTCATAACGCATGGTACCTTACACAGGTAAATTTCATGTTACAAACAGTTTTCTTATCACTGCAGTTGTCGCAGTTTAGGTAGCTGAAACTTTTTAAGAGGTGGTTAATTAATTCAGGGGAGGAAAATGAAGACACGAGGAGTAAACATTACTAAGAGTCTTAGAAGACCGAAGGAGAACTTTGAATGTAAGTCAAGTGAGAGCCTCATTGTAATTGCTTAGTCTGAAGTTCTTAAGTGCTATTCCTTCTCCATTCCTTCCATCTGTACCTGATAAATGTTATAACCTTAGATCAGCTAATGGAGCTCCAGGAGCCCCAGTTAATCATTGCACAGAAAATAGAAAGAAGGGTTGTTGACCTCAACTACTTGCATTATAATTCATGCACAGATATGATTCTTTCAGTGCTGAGATAGGTTCAGTGTCATTTTCAAGTTTAAGAAAATATATATTTATTGTATACAGTCAACACCCCTTAATCACAACTTCATTTAATCGTAGTGTCTTTCACGTTACAAAATGTCATTATGTCTATACAATATTATGTTGTTAAATAATCACAAATCCATTAAATCTGAACTTTGTCCATGCACCGTAAAGTTGCAGTAAAGCAGAGTTGACTATATTAGAAAGCTGCAAATAAGTAGATCTAATCTCTTTATCTTGTTTATGTAGGAGAGAAACTGCCATTTTGATTCTTCCAGAACAACCGGGCAAGCCGTAAATGAAACTTATCATTATATAATGTTTGGTCCATCTAGTTTACGCGGCAGACTAGTTGGTAAATTCAAGAAGTTCTTTCATTATTGGGGTCACATAATTTCGTTATAGAGAGAGGGCGATGGGCCATCCCAAAAGTGGACGTGGCCAATAGAAAATGTGAACTATGCAAAGAATTAGAAGATACTGTATCATTGTTTAGTGAAGTGTCATCGCTTTAGACATATTCAACATAAGTAGTACCTACCTAGTCTTCTTAAAATAAAACCAAGTATGATACGTTTTATAAATATGTTCCAAAGCGAAGATGAAAATAAGGTATTTAAATAATCGTTACTGTGCTTTAATATTTTAAAAACATATCTAGAGGGCATGTAACATCTCTTGGCATGTGTTATGGCAAGAAAGTGTGATTGTACTGAGGATTGAAATGAAGATGACATGAATTATTTTAAGTGATGAATGAAATTGAAATGTGATATATGTGGGTATGTGAGTGCGCGCGCTTCGCGGGGGG
>JAWQUT010000088.1:993882-1014173 GCA_033807755.1 Ellobium chinense | reverse complement strand
TGGCATAAATAATGCCTAATAAACTCAACTTGAACTTATTATTAATTACCACTTGTGTGTAGTTACCGTATTTGGTTGAGTACTTGCGTGTCGAATACGCCCATCACTTGGTAAACAATCAGGCATCGTCATCGATCCACTTGCGGGCGGCGGGCAGTTGCAGGAGATAGTTCATGTAAGTAACATGAATTTACTGCACTTAAAACAAATAGTCTAAGTGATTTCTGAAATTAGGCTTGAGTAGTACATTAATGATGAGCACATTCTGACAATATCCCGGGACTCTCCCATCTATCGCTGCTCTAAGGATGGTCGAAGGTAGGGTTTGGAAAAAAAAAAAGGAAACAGTTCTTTCTGTGTTAAACAGTTAAATTGTTAAGCGCGTCTACTGTCTAGTCTAGTAAGATCTAGACGTCTAGACAAGACTAGATCTAGTCTAGATCTATGCACCATCGGTGTCTGCGAACTTGGGCAACATCTCGGTTGATAATCCATAATTTTGGGAGGATTTCCATATGTGGTAGTGGTAACTGGCAATAAGTAGTTAAGCTTGCTTCGACTGATGCTCCTGTCTCGATGGGCATTAATGTTAGGGCTAAGGGTAGATTTAGGGTTAGGGAGGTAGGGGTAGGGTCAGGGTTGTATTACTATTAGTACATTATTCGGAATTAAGGTAACGATAATGATACAAATCATTTAGTCATAGACAGGTCATGGACTAGATCGATATTTCGACTAAATCGGTGCTGTTGTTAGAGAAAGCGGGAAATCCTTCCATTATTTTTAATGCTAATGCTCGTCGAGAAAGAAATTACCAATGTCTTATATTAAAGCATTTATTTTGATTTAATCCTCGAAATTTAATAATGTACAGGGTCTGGAGACCTGTGAAAGCATGATAGCTGCCTAGGATAAGTAGGCTTAAGCTAAGTTACTTTTGCTTAGGTGCACAAACAATGGTTGTCGACAGATAGGCCTAGATTAGTATGCTAGATCTAAACTAGGCCAAAGGCACCCATGAAGGAGAGAGTTCCTATATAAGACAATAATAATATCTAGTGACTATCTAGGTGCTACGCTAGGTCTTCAGCTGTCTCTCTGGATAGCACCACTATGGTAATGATACAGTTCATTTAGTCTTAGACTAGTCATGGAATCGATGCTGTCACTAGAGAAGGCCGGTTTTTCTTTAATCCAGCCCTTTACCCTACCTAAAGTAAACCAAGCACTGAGTGGGAGAGTCATGGGATATTGTTCACGTCTTATTCCTAAGAAATTTCATAGCAGAGAGCTAGATCTAGTAATAACCCATCGTCCAGAAATGGTCATGGCTAAGTTGCTAGAGAAATTGAAGTATGTTCTAAATTATTGGTGACAAATGGCCATTTTCAGTCAGGGAGCCATGTTGGGTTTATTGTCAATGGAAACATGGATTCTATGTGGGCTGGAAACATGAAGAGGAACTTACATTTTTATGAGAGTTTCCCATTAGTAACAGCTGAGACATATACAGGGTAAACTAGGAGTAGATCTAAATAGGTATGTAAGCCATCTGAGTATTCTGAGCATTTTGATCTGGCAAGTACCAAAGCTGAAGAGAGAAGCCAGTTTTATCCCATATAAAATGAGAAATTACATATACTGTACATGAAAACCCATAAGTCATCCTGGATGTTGTGTTTGCTAGATGGCAGTGAGATTGGCCTGGAGACAGAGAACAACATTTTTCCCATTCCTTCCCCTGTACTTAATGCCTTCCACCTTTTTAAGCACATCATTTGAGTTTTATCACTTGTGTTATCATAACAAAATTTGGTGTTGGTGGGGCGCAAGGCTACAAACTATTTGATCCATCCTCATGTTATGAAATTTCATGGATAGTTAGCTATAGCCGAGCCTGCAAGAAGTGAACTCATTTGATGTCAAGTTTCTGTTGAATTTGTGCTGAGATCTGGATCTGTTTATTCTCTGTTTAAAGAGAATTGTGTCAGTAAGATTTATTGCTATACTCATGAAAGTGATTGTCTACTCACAGCTTCTTCTTCTGATTGTAGTGAAGCCCAATAACATCTAGCTGTGAAAGGTGGAAAGGGGGGTTTAGGGGTGACAGCTGAATTACATTCTCGTGCATCGTGGACCTACTGCTTGCTACCCTCCTCTACCTTCACTTTTTAAAGAAATATCCCATACGACACAAAGTTTCCTAATACAAATGAGTCATTTTTCCCTGTGTCGAGGAAAATTAGTTTTCGTAAATTGTTGGGAAAGTATCATGAAATGTAGGATGAAGTATGTAAAATGCCCGGGTTTCTTCTTTTTAAGAGTAAAATTATAGATTGTTTCCACTAAATTTGCTTTATGATCATTTATTGTAGAGAAATGCAGGGGAAATATCACTCTTACTGTAGGGGAAAAGCACATGACCAGAGTGGCATACCATAGCACCAATTCAGTCTTTAATTCATATTGCAAAATGATTAATGGCAATTCTAGTTTAAGTGATCACCATTTGCTGGTCTCGTGCTGTTCACGCAATCTCGACTGATGATCCTGAAGTTTGAACATCATGCAGAAAATGCAGCATATAATTTGTTACGAAAGATATCTGTATAAAATAATGACATTTGGGGTGGTTTTTCTGCCAGTATAGCTCTTTGTGATTTAACTCCCACTCCCTCTTGCATACTTTAGCCTGCGGGCTGCATGACCCAGTTTTAAGGATAGTAGGCAAATCTAATGTTTCCAATGGCTGATCAGCTGATGGTTGGTTGCAAAGTCCGATTGCTGTCTCACACATTTGGCGCCGATCATATGAATATTTTTGACTGTCACATCCAACATAGTGGTGTAAAGGTGAGAACTGGTTTGACCATAGCTTAAGGGTTAAATTTCTTTTCCCAGTTTGATGCATTGCCCATCTCTGAATCCAGGTTTTCTTGTCCACATACCCACTCTGTGTGATTGTTTTTCTCATGTGCATCTGTACTTACTGGCAGCATCCTGTGATCTTACAGCATAATGGGTTCGAACCGGCGATGTCTGTCACTGCCCCAGATTGTGCTCATTTTTGCAGCCATCCTCCTAAATGGGGTTAGGGCTCAGGAAAAGATTAATGATGATCCCCATGGTGGAGTCCCAATGGGTCAACCCAGTGAATTTTGTGATGATGCAAAGGTAAGTAACTGAATTGTTATTAATGCATACAAAGTCTGCCAGTCATTTACTGAACCCACTAGTAGATGAAATAAATCTTTAGTGATCTTCTGAAACATAGTGTGTTCAGCTCAAATTTGAGGACACGGTTATCCAGATAATTTTCCAATACATGCCAAATTTCTCCAACATGCTACATTTTTTAAGGATTAGACCAGATGGACAGAGGGGGTTTTAAGCATTTTTGCTTGACCTGTAGGAGGACTACAAAACTTATTGTCAGTTTTGGCCAAAATTGGCCATATTTCAGGTTTCACCAGATCTATGACTGGAGAGATAACTTACCCGAGAGCTAAGTGCATAATCTGCATAAATTCAGGGCATTAGCTAGAAGACCAAGTTTATCATAATGTTATCAAGGACATGAATTCTAAGACTGTAAAAAGAATGGATAATAATTTTGTTTGAATTCTAATTTATGAGGTCATTGAATACTCTTTCAGCTTCACTAATAATGACTGTTTTATTCTGATGGTTTTCAATATTACTGCTAGATCCGTAATGAGAGTGAGAGTCTAGGAAACTAGTCTATTGAATGCTCACTTTTTTGAGCTGTGTTAAGGCATCGTTTTTGAAATCAGAATGATGACATTGAAACAAAGTCATAATTAGAAAGGACCCCTTTGGTCCAACTTCCAAGACCCCGTGAACAAATCTCCTTGAAGTAGGACACAGGGGCGAAGGCTGACCTTCTCAACAGGGTAATCATAGTTGAACATGATTGTCACTTATAGTCACGTATGCGGTATTAGTCGAAAGTGCTATAATATCCGTTCGTAGAGTCACATTTGATGTTCACAGTATGATACTGTAACACAGAGTATGGACTTAAAAAATCCGTAGGCATCATCACAATTCCTGAAAAGCTACAACAAAAGTTTGAGTAGTTAGAAACAGGTTGGCTGAAAAGGCACCAAAAAGTACAGATCAGTTACAGGGCCAGGATCGCACAAAAATACATGTATATTATCACTCACCAAGGTGTAATGGCTCCAAAATTGTAGAATTTAGGTCCAATTAGGCTAGACCTAGCAGGCCTAGGCTAATAAACAAAACATTGGGAACACGACCTTGCAGGAAAAACCCATCCAGACCGTAGGGGAGTGACAATCTGTCAAGCTTTAAAAAGAATGACCTTTGGTTGCTTGGGTAGCAGACTGACTAACATCTTTGGACAAACCGCTCTATGCTCAGCAACTCCCTCCCCTTCCCCCGTTTCCATCTCTAGCCAAATATCCAGGCCTAAAACAAGATACTAATTTTATGAAAACGTAATTTTCAGGCCCAGTCTACACCATGAAGCCGAGCCCACCTTTTTGCAAATGGGTAGGCCTATATGAGTATTGCCATCGTCAAACCTTGCCGGTTTTGAGAACAGGGGGGCCAACTGAATTACTTTTCCAAGAAGTTTTGTCATTCATGTTATTTCCCAAGAAGAATTTATGTTTATTTAATAAGTTTGTTTGTATGTTTCATAAAGTCAGAAACCTCCTTCATGAAAAAGTAAATCTACCCCAAGGTGCTTTCCCCAACCAAAGATTTTGGGAATCAGCTACATTGCACTATAAAATAGGCAACGTGGCAACACCAGCACTGGGCTTGTGAATGGAGATATGTGTGTGGTGAGACTGTTCATGTGGCTTTCTGTAAGTGTGGATTCATTTCTAAACTGAGCGAAAAATAAAAGTGGTCGTAAACTTGTGACTGATGGCATGTCACTTGTCAGCAACAGTGTTAATTATTGTCGAATAAAGAGGCCCTTGATAATAATGAATTTCACTAAATGCTATAGAACAGTGTCTCGTTTTACCAATATGTTATTTTTGTTCCGCATCACATTAAACCGCAATAGGTGAAAGTGCCACAAATCAAGCGGAGACCTTGATTAGCAGCTCTTCTTTACTAGCCGGTGGAATTTCCTTGCTTTCATTGAGTTTTTTGGTGAGGCCACTCCATATTTGGCTGTAGGGGTGTCCAAGTTCTTCTTTATCCCTTTTAATCAGTGAATAGAGCAGAGAGAATTTGAGGGGTATCAGGTTCTGAACGAAGGTCAAAGTAAGAGTAGGCCTGACAAAGAGCAAATAAATAGGATTCGGCGGTGTTATTGTTTAACTTGCCACGAAGGCCAAGGTCGACCAACGGCATTTTCGGCTGGTAATCAGTGATTATTTGATTATACGGACCCTTCGCCCCTGGTAGGACAGTACCTTCGCAAATCATCAGCCAAGCAAAACTGTTATGATGCAATAAATGCCAATTTATGGAAGAAATATTTGCCATTGACTAATCGATAAAGAAAGGTGAGGTGTGAAAGGCTTTTCTGGCATCATTTAAAGAATTGTGGTTTTGGCATATGCAGTCTTTTTTCATTAAACAGCAACTAAATATATTGACATGTTGGGGTACCATATCTTCATTTTCAGTGGGTTTCATAATCATAGTTGGTGGAATTTAGTATTCAGGCCAAAACTCTCTATTTTGGTGCAGTGAGATTTGACGATGTTGAAAAAGAGCAAATTCTTGCAGTTGCACTATGAGTAGGAGGCTGTCCATATTTTCTAGCTTTTTCCAGTGGATCCAATGAAATACAAATCATGTAGCCAGATCTGTTGATAAGAAACACCTGTCACTCACCATTAAGACACTGTAGTTGATGATGATATTGACTGATAAACGCTACTCATCCATGCATGCTGTAATCTCATTTCCTTTTAATATCCTTTTGATGGGAAAATGCTCTATAGATAATGTGTGGCGTAGGCAGAGAGGCGTGGGATTGTGTTACTATTACTGTACTTTACATTTAGTAGTAATTGAGATATACTGCAGAAGACAAGCTGTTTCTGAGCACATATCAGAAAGAGTCTGAATTCTTGAAATCAGAGATTTTGGTGGATTGTGTTGCAAATAAAATTACTGGTTTATTAATCATAGATCTTTATGAAGTTTGAAATTATGACTTGATGGCCAGACAATGCTTGATGGTAGTTGGGAGTAGGGGGAGGGGCGGGGAAGAGGGGTTGTACATTTAAAGGGATAAGGGCGATGACACAGTAAATGCGTGGGTTCTTTTAATAGATAATCCAGACAAATATTACTGACATGTCTCACTCTTTTCTCTCACTCCATCTCATGCTTTTTCCCAAGTATATTGAAAGTGAAAAGGGGGCTCATGATGGCCATATTCTTCCATCCTTCCCCTCTTTCCAATTCACCAGCAAGAATTAGGTAATGAGGACAGTCATGAAAATTCATGTATGACCTATCGAAACTTGATTCACCCCCGCCACCCTCCCAAGCATGTAAATCCCAATTTTTTGGTCTTTCAGGGTTTGTGCTTGTACTATTGAGGCCAGACTGACATACTGGTCTTTCGGGCTGAAAGGTTTAACCCAGTAATTATGAAAGAAAGGGAGATATGAAAATCTGCTAGAAGAACTGTGCTTCTCTAGTTGTGTATTTTCAGTCTAGTTAAATACATTTGCAAGGTTCATGTGCCCTTCTGAAATTTCAGGAACTCCTGGAATTTTTCATAAAGATAAAATCAAGTTTGCTAAAAATGCCTGAAGTTTTTAGACCCAAAATTGTTTCAAGAATTGATCCTGATACACACTGAGTTTTTGAAATCTCCTGGAATTCTTATAGAAAGTGTTATCCAGACTGGTGCATGAACCCTGCGCTTGGATTAAGTTTATGTTTTTTCATCACTAGGGTATCAGTTAAGAACTTCTTTGTAAAAAAAATTTGTCATTAAGCAGTCTGGATTGATCGGTCATGAAACAAATATAGCAAAACTGCACATGAAACTTTGAAGGTAGTTACATGGATCATAACCTACATCTCAGCAAAGATATCCTGACATTCAAACTGTCTTAGGTATTCTATATTCCTTAGCATCAGAAGATGCTGAATAAAAATATGGTTATCCTGGTATGGAGATAAGGAGAATGCTGTTGATTCATGTTGCTGCTAAAAGGTATGAGATCTTTTACATGATTTATGTATGTATAAAGTCCTTTCAACTGCAGTATAACTGGTAATAATAAACTAAAAGTAAAGAAGTATTGAAACCTGGTGTTTTATGTGATTGTGAATCTGATTCCTCTGACTGTAATTTGTGTTTTGATGTCAACAGACAAACATTAGCCTAGACTGGGATCCAAGCTCCACAGAAGAGTATACTTGCACTGAAGAGATCCATGAACTGGTGAGCAAACCTGACATTATGTGCCCAGACTCATGATCATCTACCATTATGCTGTGCTTGCTTGTAGTAATTGTACCTCCTAATCTTGTCTCTTCATGATGTGAATTTCTTCCTTCCCTCTCAGTTCTCATTCCCACTCCCTTTCTGCCTCCACACCTTCCCCCAAAAACAAAAACAACCAAAAATTGATTTGTGATTTATTAATTTTCCTTCAGCCATCTTCTTTTAGTGGCCAAGTCATCACTATCTTATTGATCCCATAATGCACCTAAGTTTCTTGAATAATTCTTCGATCTGAGAATAGCGGCAGTAATTTTATCACTGCATTGCAATAATACAGTCACACATGTAACCTCATTCTCTAGATTACCAGGTGACTGATCATTTCGTGTGGTCAATTCCACGCCCACCGAGTTCGCCAAGTCGCCCCTCCAAAGAACACAGGAGGGGAAACCCGAGAGTTGCAAAGAGGCTTTTTATGAACTCCTATGGGGCCGGACGGGTGGTAACCTCCGGACAAGAATTGAAATGGGGGTGTGGAGTCGTAGCTTATCCCCGCTTAGGATCACCGTGCCGGCAGGCCAATGACTGGGCCTGCTTTCGGGCCTCTGGGTGCAATGAGATCCTAGCTGGCTACCCCGACTCGCCACTCCACGGGGGTAGTCTGCGTTCGGGGGGAAGTGGGATGAAGGGCCACCCGCCCTAAGAAATCAGTGGCTCTGCGGACCGCCCCCGTTCTCCGAAGGGTCTAAGGCTGCGAGCGAGCACAATCACAAAGCTGAAATTATAAAGGGACTCATGACGTACTTACTTGTGCCACGCGAACACCAGAAGTATTCGTTACCAATGGTATGGGGCCTGCGTGCGGTAGTTGTGACTCGATCGGTTCATTGGGTAAAGAAAAAAGATAAAGATCCCGGACCGGTTTGCTGTTGCAAGCGAGCAGGGTTAGCGAATGCTCACTAAGATGAACGCCCACCCTATTCCGTATCCCCAGGGCAGGGCAGCCCAGACTGGGGTCCCTTCAGCTCACCCCTCTAGATTACCAGTATGCGTTATGTAATCAAGCATCATGGTTGTATCTACAGTACAGCTGTTCTCTTCATTTGCATTAAATCTTGATAATCCTCTACTGACAAGATCTTAATGTGAGTTTAAATTTGTAAGCATAATGAGGTTTCCATTGCATATATTCCAAGAGTGTTCACATCTGACTTACACCAGATGTTTCTCTGTTTCAGCCCAGCAGGCCAAAAAAATATTTCCACTGTGATCAGACATCAAAGAGGGTGAGTGAATAACAGTATTAGCTTTACCAGTTGGGCTTGTAATTTTTACAGTCGACAGTTCCAGTCTACACAGATGGAATGCTTTCTTTTATATTTTGTCCATGTAGGGAAACAGCAGCAAGTGTAAATAGTTTTTGTGCCTCAGGACAACATGATGCCCTGCTGTAATACTCCCATAAGTAACATTTAATTAGAAATTGCCATTTCAATAGGACCTGACCACCAATAAGGCAGGATTGTGGTCAGAAATTGATGATCAATAGGACCTGACCACCAGTAAGGGGGGAAGGGTGTTGTGGTCAGAAATTGGTGATCAATAGGACGTGACCATCAGTAAGGCAGGGAAATGGGGTCAGAAATTGGTGGTCAGTAGGACCTGACCACCAGTAAAAGGGGCTTGTGGTCAGAAATTCATGGTCTCTCATTAACTTGTGGGTTGAATTGATGAATTTTTTAATGAGGAAAATGATCTTAGGAAAACTCATGAAATCCGAGATCCAAGAAGCAGTTTTAACAGATTTATACCTATTTGAAGATGCCCCCAGGTTGTATAAGACTGCGTTAACTATCTTTACAAATTACCTGATCGGGTATGTTTTCTCAGGTGCTCAAAATGTTTCAGGAAAAGTAGTTATTTTTCTTTCTGAATTTGCCATTTCATAAGTATCTCTAGATAATAAGAAGTTTGATGTGACTGGGTTAGAATTGATATGAATTAATGCTTTGAGGCAATTCTGCTTGAATGCTCAAAAGTAATTCTGCAAGTTAAAACTAGAAGATAATGGCATTTTTTGTATAGCCTTGTATGTTAAAAATTTGTAATTTAAAATATTTTCTTTTTCAGCCTGTGCATGTGTGCTACCCTCAGGTTCTTACCTACGATGAGGAATTACCAACCAGGTAATGTATCTTGAGTACTTCATTCCATAACAGTTTAGCCACTGCTGTATATTTACTGAGTTGCAGCTTTACGTGAAAGAAGCACAGTATTCCCAGTAACATCAAGGAAGTTGTCCTTTCTAAATTTGGTACAGGATTATCATGAGAATGATTTGCAAATTAGTATGTATGGTACCCATGAATTAGAAAAATACCAACCTTTGTAATATTGTTGAGATGTAGACCCTATTCTACCCAACTGTGCCAGATATTTGGAAGTTGTGACGTAGACCAAGTCCTGGGTTACTACTATAAGCTCTGACAAAGTAACGACTATCATATTTTCAGTCTTAAAAACTGTTCAGCTGACATTTACCTGTTTATTTCTCAGTGGTCCTCATCGTCCATTATGGCCCAAGTATGGAGAATATACGTACTTACCAGTACAGAGATGGTTGCATAGTCTTGAGGTAGGTTGTATGGAATAGGGTAGAAGAGAGTTATTGGAATCGAAGTGAAAGAAATAATAAAAAAGTTTGGTTGGAAAGAAAGTAGTTGTTTCCTTTTTGGTTATTGTGCAGATAATACCCCTGAAACTTCATCCACACCTTTAAGTCATCTATTTTATTCCCTGGTTGGTCATGATAGATTTGATAGCCAGTTGTTTAAACAGATATGTTTAAAGCAGGTGCATTCTGATGTTGGACATTATTTTGTAAACAGATCTTCAGAGTGAATAGAAAACGTTCATACAGGTGAGATGTCAAGTGCAGAAGAGATTGGAAAGTAAGAGTAATCATCAGTGAGGTTAAGAGATGCAGTAATTTTTTTTGGAAAGTAGTACAGCGAGGGATGGGGAGAAATTAGGGACTAGGAATTTACATTTTTCAATCTCCTATGCATATATTTATCAGGCCCCTGTAAAAACGTGATTGACTTTACAAGCTTGTAGGCATTGCATTTAGCTTTACCTGGCATGTAACTGCAGTGATAAATGGGAAAAACAGTAGCACCACATTTCTCCCAATAACCACAGCAAAAAGAAAAAATTGAAGTCTACTTCTTGAATCTAAACTGGGCTATATACACTATACAGCTATCAGTAGTACATGTATTTGTCTTCTTGCGGTCTCCAGCATGGTGCTGTGGTATTCCTATATCATCCGTGTGCTGCACCAGATCAGATTGAAATCTTCAAGTCCATTGCAAGAGGATGTTTAAGGCGTCACATTATTTCCCCATACAAGAAGATGCCTCCAGAGATGAACTTCGTACTTTTGACATGGAAGTGCAAAGCTCTGATGACTCAAATTGATATCCCTTTGATGCTTGACTTTATCAAGGTAACTCGTTATTACCAGCTGTGGGAAATGCTATAAACACAGTCTCTTTTTTTTTGTAAAATTTGAATTGAATAAACATAGAATGCAGACTAATTCTAATGTCCATTGACAAAAGGCTCACCCTTGCTGCAAAAGTTTTTGAGAAAACTGATTCTTTTTGTATGTACAACTCTTTGCTCCAACAAAATTTGTGTTTTATTTCAGTCACAGTATAAATAGCATTCACAATTGCATAACAATTTTGTTAGGAGGTGAGCATTACCACATAGGCCATGAAGATGTAAAATAGTGATTTTGACAGGAAAACAAACATAAGCCCTCTCTTCACGAAACATTAAAGTTTCCAAAATTGTGATATGAAAATTACTTCAAGAATTACATGCTGATACAAGAGAAAAATTTATGCCAATTTTACAAGGCCATCTGCAAGGACAACATCCATTTTACACCAAAGTAATACCACTTATAGCAAGTTGGTCCAGGGGAGGTAATGTCAAAGATGCCAGCATTGCCCACCTTCATGCATTTACTCCCACTACATTATGGCTGTTTCATGGGAGGTCGCTGTACAATAAAATAAGACCAAACTTTCAGGGATAAGCTAGTTTGAGATGATAAGAACTAAATGATAATCACTGCTATTCCAGTCTTTTGAATAGGTTTCATGCAGGATGGTCTGTAACTATTAGAGCTACATTGTTGACAGATAAATTAGAGAAACAAACAAGCAAGGACACAAACAAACCTAGATGAAAACATAACCTCCTGGGACAGGGTAATAAAACATGTGCATTACATTTGGAAATCTTCCTGATAACAGTGTACAGTGTGCCTTATAACATTGAGGTTCCATGTTATTTAATTGGCATAAGGCACCCATATTGATGTATAACATCACAGTCCACATGAATGAAGTTAAGAGAAAAGTGGGACAATGCACAGCCTTTTCTTCAGCATATGGAGACCTAATTTCTTATAAAATTGTTATGTGCTTCAAGTTTTGAACTCTCACGTAAATTGGGATACTGTTATTATAATTGGCCTATAATTCTGAATAGAATGAGACCAAAATTTGCATTTAATCTAATCTGTGGAATATGATGCTACATGTCAACATAAATAAAGTGTCTTATGTGGGGTGTCCCAACTTTGAATACTTGCTCCTGCATTAGGCTTAAGACAAGTTATCTCAGGGTAACCAAGACAGATCATGAATTCATGGGACTTATCTTCTAATTCACAGTCTCGTGCACTGAAGGCCCCAGAAGCAAGTGTTTATAATGATGGACAGTATGATCTTGCACTTATAAGACCTGCTAAAACAGTCTCAGATAAGAGGGACTCAGAATTGTGTCCGGAGGTATGTAGCTGGTGAGCGATAGAAGTTGGTCCTTCAATATCACATACAGCCTTTATGCTGCAACTGTTGTTTCATTGTTGCTGTTCAATAGAAGAGGATTCATTGCAGATACATTGAGCTGGGAACTGGACTTAAGCATTTGCTTGAAATCCATGAACATTAGCCCAGTACACTCAGAATTTAATATTCTTGTATTTAAAGTTATGAATGTATTAACTACAAATTTACAAAATCTTAGAAACACAATAGATGGACTATGTCATAAAGAGATCTTATCCAAATATTGATGAATGACATGTGAGTCTCTAGAGGAGACTTCCAGCTGTATTCCTGCTCTGATGTTTTGTTGGTTGTGAAAAGTGAGTTTGATCCTAACTGGTAGTATTTGACATCTTATGGGTGAATGCAGCTTCCCTCTGTAAAATAGAACAGTAAAGAATGTTGGGATGAGTGGTACAGCAGATGCTAATTGATAGTTTTTGATATTGATGATGCTAGTAGTTAAATTATGATGCAGATGGTGCAGATGATGTGGCACAGATGGTAGTGTCGAAGATGATCTTGTTGATGGTTAATGGAATAACATTACTGTGACACTTGAAATATGAACTGGAAAAAAAAGCATCACCCTTGTTCACTGTGCTTGGCATGGGGTTACCAGTTATTCCTGTTAGACCTTTTTTTAGTTTTTTTGCTTTGGTTACACCATAGGCTTGGCCAATATAATATTTGAAGCTTTTTCATGGCTGATCTTGAGGGCTTTGGTTTTTTTATGAAAAGATTGTTATAATAATTGTTGCTGATCTGGTATTTAATATGAATAAGGTGCTATTAGGCAGGGAGAATATTATTCAGCTGTAGATGTGACAGATAGAATAGATGAACCTGCCCTACGTGGTGATTTTCATTTTTATGCTCTTCTCTGTTTCAAAGTTTCTGTCATCTTATTTCACTTACAATAAATAACAATAAATAGAAAAATAACAGGAAATTTACAGATTTCTTTAATACATGAGTGCCCAACTACTAGCCAGGCCAAAATATGGCTGACTAAGGGTGTGAAGTATGACTGGTGAGTTACTAAAGCTTATAGGGTGAAATGTGTGACCACACATAAATATGGCCCTTGTAAGAGGGTATAAAACCAACCTATATCTTGAAAAGGTTGAGCCCCTGCTTTAATATTGTAATACTTGTGCCTATCCACAGATGTCAGAAATGTCACAGACAGCAGAAGACATAAAGGAAAGATCCAGTCGACGGAAAGCTAAAGCTCAAAAGGCACAGGAGCAGTTGCAGAACCTTGTGGGGCAGTTGATGGAGGAATTTGATGTTTAAAAGCTTTACAGTTCATCTGAATTCAGGGTTCTAGTTTGCAGCTCTGAGGTCTTATTAAAATTCTGAAATCTTGGTTAGGCATAGCTGCATTGTGGCTCGGGAGATTTAATCTTTGGCACAAACAGTGGTGCTTAAATTCTAGGAAACAGTACTAACAATTACGCAGTTGGATGCTGTATCAATTGGAGATTAAAAATCAGACTATACACATAGGGGAAGAAACTATGAATTGATCTTAACACAAAAGGTTTAATCTCTATTTTATATATTATATGGAGAGTTGATATTCAACTTTCACTCGAAAATATCACTTTAGTCTAGTCTTTTATAATGAGGATGCCATATTCACTGTCTACATAGTATGTATACTTGTTCTATTTCCAACCTTGGTCAAGATTTTCCATTTGTTACATTCCAAAAAGTGTCAACACACTTTCTTTAATTCTGTTTTTAACACCGTCTCACTTGGCAAATAATGAAAATGGGTCTTGTTCTTGTTCAGACAAAGCCAAAATTTCCAGAATACCAAAATCAGTTTCATGAAAAGTGTATTTTAAGAGGTAAATGAATGGAAGGGACAAATGACAGGGCTCTTTCTGTCTTAGAAAGTGTCCGTACATTTTGCCATCAGCTGTGCCGTCCTCTCCATGAAGACCCTTCCACATGTATCTTCATTCAACACAAGCTTCCAATAATAGTCTCTTGTTTGATCCTTCTGTTAATGTTACTAACTTCCTCATTTCCTTCAATTTCTTGCCAAGACACCAACCTCTATCAGATTATTCAAGGAGAAATGGTTTTGGTGATTTTATGAAATAGTATTAGGATGTGAAACTAGAACAGTATGCAGTATTTCTTTAAACTTCTGGCTCATAGACAGAGATTTCCTTGCAAAATGTGCATAGCTCTAGATTTGTCATATGAGTATGTTCCCATAGTGAAATAGTGTGCTGTTAGAAAAACAGTCTGCACATCTGTGTGACAGATGTTATTACTCATTTAGTGGAATAGGTTTCATAGATCATACTTGAAATATACGTAAGCAGGCCAACCCAATGAATCATTGCCCATGAATTCAGGAGTAGTATCCCTTGCTTTGCTAACAAGAGACAAAAAAGGGAATGATATTCATATATAAAGTAAATTGAAAACTAGATGCCTGAGAACGCCAGTTGGCAATCCCATGTGGGCTGAACAAGATGTAGTTCTAGGTAAGGTTAAAAAAAAAAAGAGCTGACTCTCTTCAGTTTATGAATACTTCAACAGAAATTCAAGAGAAGAATGGCACTTTGTCTGAGGCTATCAGTTTTGAAGTTAATATATATGTACTACATCTTTCCTCTTCTGTTCAGCAAGGTAAGGGACACTTCTTCAAAAAGTCAAAGACAGTGGTTCACTGAATTGGCCTTCCATTGTACATCTAAAATGTCTCCAGAATAGCATGCATGCATATTATTACCCTCCATTTGCGATGTTAAGTTGCTACCCACATGTACTAGAAGAGCTGATAATATATTGAAGTACTGTAAATGTAATGATCTCAGATTCCAAGTTGTGAAGCTTTATTATGATAATCAGTTGAAGTCTTTGTGAATTATTTGTTTTAGTATTGGTATATAATGCACAATGTTTACTCAATATTTTATTATAATATATATTTCAGTGTTTACAAGCCAGTCAAACCATTGTTAGAAACATGCAGTCAAAACACAATCAAAATTTTGTATATATGTACTTGTTGTTAGAGTAAAGTATCCATGTTTATAGAGGTGCTGAAATGCTATATTTGTGTTCAGAAAGAAGTATCTTTTATACAGTTGCTGGAAAAACTTGCTCCATCTCTACACGGTTTAAATTATAGGTACTAATTGTACACAGTTGTATTATCTTTGGTGCCAGGAAATGTGAGCTTTCATGACACTGTTTTTGTGTGTGTGTGTGTGTTTTGTTGTTGAATTTTTTCATCACTTTTAAAATTGTTACTGTTGAATTATTTGCTATGAAATGATAGAGAAGGATATCCTATTCACTAGCTGTTAACTCTAACTCTGCTTATGATGCAAGACAAAGAAACCACTCACAATAGTGAACAATTTATGAATGCAGATTTCACCAATGGGAGTCTTTATTCATTCTATCTGTAAAATAATTTTATTTTTTCTGCAATGTTTTGAAAAGTTCACTGTACTATCAGAAGTGTATTTTGGGTTTGCACTTTAAACTTGTCATTACAATATGTCAGTGGATGTATCAGATACTTTAGTTTTTTTGTCGTGCTGCTGATCACATCTTTGTGCCAATTTCAATATATTCAATACCAGGAGTTAAATTTCTGTTGCACAGAGAGTTTTGGGGAACTGTTTATTAACATGGTGATGCACTGCTTAAAGGAACTGCAGTTCCAGACTAAAAGATGGATTTCTCCTTCCAGTGATCTCAGAGTTTGTCACAGTTTGTTAAGTTTATGGAGAACTACTGAATGTGAATGTTGTGTCTATATTTCTCAACTATGAGATTGTGATCACATTACTACCTTGTATCAGAAAAGATGTTATTTTCTGTTATGGAACTTTTTAAAAATTTCATTCACATATGAAAGAAAAGAAATTTGATAACATTAGTCTCAAATAGAAACTATTTGTACTGTAAGCCATGACAAGGGAAAAGTTTGGGGAAGTAATGATGATGCCGTTTATGAGTCACATATCAGGCTTATACCATATCTGCTCATATGGCTTCACACTATTATTACCCTGGCAAGCCTGATCACTGAAGAACTTTCTCAACTCGCTGGGGAACATACAGTGCCGCTGCCATTTACAGGCGCTGATCACTAGCATTCTGACAATATTTTCCACGGCTTATAGCCAGGTACCCATTTTACAGACGGATGGACTGAGGAAAATGTGAATAAAATGCTTTCGCAAGGCATTTACAACATGATCATGGTCAGGAATCAAACTCATGACCTTTAATATGAGTCCAATACTGTAACTATTTGGCCTTGCTGCTCCAAGAGATGCATTATCTTTACCAGGCAAGAGATTGTATGTTTTCCTAAATCAAGTTATATCATTCTAAGTCACATTTATCTCACATACAAACATGAGCTGACAATCACAACTCTATTGGATCACATGTGACGAAGATATCACACAGGCTTCATCAAGCATCACCTGAAGTTTTGAAGGTGCTGTTTAAATTATTTTGAGCTTATTAAACAGAAGTGACTTTTAGTATCTGTGATTTATCAGGGATCTTATTTGATTCTTGCAAGGTTTCAAATCGATCTGTTTTGTTAAAATATGATTATCCAAACATGAAAAGGTAAACAGAGACTCCATGTTAACCTTCTCAAAATGTCTCTCCTATCTGGAATTGAATGGAAACTATTTAGACTTGCAATGTTTATAAGGAGTACGCTGCTGTTTGCTTATGTATACGGCTGTTGTAATATTAGAAGTATTTGCTGGTAATGCATGTCAGTTATATCACAAAATCATTTGGCTTAATCTTTATTTTGATATGATGTTAGCTTCCTGGTGTTAGATAATGACAGTACTTTAGAATCACTGCACATTCCGACAACCTGCTCATCTACTAGTCTGCTGAAATTTGGAAGTACAGTAAAACCTGTCTTCTGCGGTCCCTCCGACGAGCGACCCCCTCCGATCTACGGACACTTTTACTGTTCACCGACCGTTTTTACACTGAAGCTGACTTCCGATCAGCGGCTCCCTCTGATCGCGGGGCGCGGACACCGATCAAAGAGCTGTCTCTCACTGTGAGGAGCGACCACGTGTGCCCAATGGAAAGCCGGAGTCCAACAATCACCGCTTAGAACTACATCAAAGAGCGGAGGGTACGGCACGGTGACTGTGGTGGTGGGGAGATGAGGGTGGGAAGAAGACCATGTCTCGCGTATGCCTACCACAAACGTAATACTGGTTGCACAATAATTATTAAACCTATGAAGCCCACATTGCCCCCTCATTATGGGCGGCATTGTAATCGCAACCACCGACTAGTGTAGCTGACACCGGACAGCTCATTCCGTGTTATCAAAATGCCGGGGTCTGAGTGAGACAAGTTCAGTAACGATGGCGCGTTAAGAAGCGAATCTGCCTTCAGAAGATGCCCTCTTCGGCAGGCAGTAAAATTCACAGAAGGAAAAGACCGCACAAATAACATTAATCTAGATTTAGAAGTAAAGAAAAGAAAGTCAAGGAAAAAAAACCAACAAACTTCTGTGATTAGGAATAAGGTGCAGTAAAGTGAAACGTAGGCCTAACAGTGAATGTAGGTTCTTTAGTAGAAATTGTGCTTCTTCTTTTCTCTTGCCTGATCGCACCCAGACAAACCGGCGCCGCAAGGAAAGTAGTACTCACTGTTCATGCCTAGCGGCCAAAAACCAAAAACAAAAAAAAAACCGGGGATTCGGGGCGGAGGGGAAAGGTAGCCTATACACTTCAGAATGTCTCGTAATTGTTATTATACTCTAAGCAAGCGGGAAGGACGATCACTTTTTCTTTCTGATGAATGGACAGGGTTATAATATTATTGCGTGACTGTCTGTGACTGGGTTCTCCATAAATGGTGGAACGAGAATAATAACAATATATATAACTTAAGTCAAGATTTCTTCCACCTTTTGAAGGATTTTTAATACACTCTGATCACACAGAGTACATACTGTCACTAGGACGACCGATATGTCCCAGTTGCAAGTTTACTACTCTGCTATCTCTTTTACCAAGAGTTTTTTTTTTTTGTTTTCTTTTACAAACATTGAGGACTAAACAGGTGTAGTTAAAAATTGAGAACCAAATAAAAGTGACTGTAAATGGCTTCCAATGTGCTGTAATAATTCAAATGGTAAAAGAGTATTTTCAAATGTCTGGTCTCTAAATACTGTACGTGCAGTTTGTATTTGTACCATCATATCTGCCTCATGATATGAGGCTCATAGTTTGTGATAAGCTTTTTAAGTATAAGCCACAGGAGACATTGTTTACCTTAGTGTACTTGGAGAACCCAACCCTCCTAGCAATGATGGACCACCTGTGATGTAGGGACACCTTTCTGATTTCCCTTCAATGTCCCTACATCACAGGTTTTACTGTATTGTATTGCATATTCAATCTGTAAAGGTGCTTTAGTGATTATTATTCTGCTACATGAAATTTTGTGATTTTGAATGTATACAATTGTCATTTTAAGCAGCTTGAACCACAGACCTTTGTTATATTGCTCTTGCTTATAAAGTAATGGTGAAAGGAAGAAGAAAACACATGCAAGACCAAAATTTGTAATTGAGCTATGGAAGGGGTTTTCTGTTCATTATGCGGCTCTGTGATTTTAATTGCATTTACACAAAGATTGGTTATGTAAGTGAGAATACAGTCAGTTCTATTTTGATGCATGTTTATTTTTTTAAAAAATGCAATTTCACTTATTAAGGGGGTAAATAGGGATATTATGTTCCCAATATGCAAAATTGCAAATTGGCATGTTTTATTTTTCCTTGTGTTTCATACTGAAATATACTTCTTCTCACTGACATAACTATGAACAAATGACATAAACATCCAGAGATTTGCTTTCCATGCCTATAAATGCAAGGCGGAAAGAAATGTCATGTGGGAATTTGTTTTGTTGACCATTCTAATGGTTCCTTTCATTATCTTTTCTACTTAATTTATAAATAGTAATCAGTAACGAAAAATGACGGTCAAGTGCTTTATTGATGGTATTCAAAGTAAGATCACATTGCTAAGGCTGACAGGAGTAGGAAATTCTGCCTTGCAAATACCAAAAATTTCCATTTGCTTTCACTATGTTCTGTTTGACACAGCTGTTGTGAATAAGAACTATTCATCGTAATACAGTAGAGTATAAGAAATTTGATGTAGTGACTTAAGCTAGTAGTCTACATCAGTGAATAATGAGAAACGTGTATATGGCAACTATTGTTTGTTCATTAGGAAAACAGTCGTCTTGGACAAGTGATCACCTTACGTGGGTTAATTTTCTATGACAAGAATAGAAGAAAGCCTTTCCTCTGGAGATTTTAACTTAAATCTTGGTTGCAAGCTTAGGGCTGTCATATAGCATTTTAAAGAGACATGTTTATATAGTAAATTTAGAGAGAACTCATAATAACCCTATGGTTGGCTGCAAAACCACTGAAAAGCCCTTAAGAGGTCTTATGAATGACAGTTGCTTTTACACAATACTTTCCCATGTGTTTATTTTTCAGTCTGGGATTTGAGAATAGGTGATAGTGCTTGTGTTGGACAGGTGGTTGCCATAATGAGGTATAATACACGGTATAGTTATAAGACATATGAATGGTTGTCCCAGAAACCCTGATAGTCATTGCAGTATAACGGTGGTTGCCAGATAAGTTCAACAGTATGTGCATTGGCACAGTCAGGGTTCACAAAGATTACGGTAAATTATTTTCAAAGGCTTTTGAGAGATCCAGATATACATTTTCAAAGATGTGATAAATTATGCCAAGAGCATTGAGCTATAAATAGCTCAGAGGCCATAGGTTGATCATACAATCAATAGGCTTGATTGAGTGTTTTGTTATAAAGAGCACATAAAGCAACAAAGCCACCAGTATGCTCAAGTAATTGCAAAAGAGTTGCCAAAAA
>JAWQUT010000088.1:977983-992182 GCA_033807755.1 Ellobium chinense | reverse complement strand
GGCAAAGCTATAATGTATTGCCTTATTTTTCGGTCTCTCAGGGCATGTATGTAATTTTTAAGGCCAGACCATAATACCAGTCCTTTAGGTTTAGAGGGATAAATTTTTCAGCCTGTACCCTGAAATTTAGGCTCATATTCTGCTGTATCATGGTTTTGATTTGTTAATGATTATATGATAAACTTTGTATTACCTCTTGATCTTGAACCCCAAGCATTCATTCTGACATCTAAAATGTATCAAAATTTTGAGCTGTGAAGACTTAATACATTTGACTCCACATAATTGCAGTCGAGACAATTGCAACCTCCAATTATTCATATCTTCCATATAACAGAATTTTATGTTTTTATGTTAAAAGTCACTAGGTAATTGACTAAAAGTCACTAATAATGACAACTTTTTCCATGATCCTTAGGGGGTGTTATTAAGCAAAGTTGAGAATAATACAATTTCTTTCCTGATTTTCGTCCTTGTAAGTGTGGTATATAGCAGTATCATTGTATTCCATTTGAATGGTGAAGAAAGGGAGCTATGCTTTAAACAGAGGAACCTTGTTGAACATTTTATTTTGTATGAAACACTGAAATAAAGTCTCGTTAGAAGACATGCAGATCTCTACAAACACAGTCTAGGACTAAAACTTAAATCAACACTTTGCTGCATACATCCTAAAAATGCCATTATAGGTCAGTTTGTAATATTGTCCAGTTGGTTCAGTGATGCTGTTTTTATTTGCAGAAGGCTGACATTTAAAAACATGATGGATAAAAGAACAGAAAAGTACTGTGAAATATCAGAAATTAAATTTTTAAACTTTTCAGTGATGAGCATGTTATGGCAATATATTGTCCAGGCCAAACGCAAATTGCTGTAACTTATGGCGTTCAGCACAAAATATGGCAATTACAGCACTTGACTTTCTTTGATATTTCAATTTTTTTTTTTTAAAGTGTGGACTGTAAAGGTTAGAGTCAAATGAAGAATGTATTGTGATCCAGTAAGTGACATCTGAATATGGACTCATTCTTTACAACAACCTGTGAATCTTGGTTAGGTCTCTAGCTAATCATTTAGTCCTCTGACATTGTAACTTAGCTGTGAGCACAACTGAATGTTAGATACTGTTAGTCATCTAGGAACTGACTCCTTATATTAAAGAACAATGAGACTACTTTTGTTTCAAAACTACTGTCCTTGCAACATTCAGAAGCTCTTTGTTTTCATCTATGGAAAACTCCCATGAGCCAAAATGAAGAGCTCCCTGTTGCCAATAATTTTCCATTAACAGGAGAAAGTCACGACCTCAAATCTCATTTAACCAGATTTCTCACTGGTTTGCTACAAAGCTTTGATCCTTTGCTCTGGATTTCTATCTTAAAGTTACCTCACAAGTTTGAATATCCCATAAACACAAATTTCTTAACTGGTCCCCTGAAATTTGAGCAAGTGAGGTCCCCCTGCACATAAGTTCTGTGCTTCAGCTGAGCTTTGTCACTTGAGTTGTTAGCATTTTCCTTGTACCTTGTCTCAAAGGCAATGGAAATCCATCGTGTTCTTGATGTCAACTTGTGGACAAGTTTTATGAAATTATGATATTGTTTCTTTGAAATTCAGCTACATCTGTTAAATGGCATTTAATAAGGGTTGTGACTTAAATGAAACTCATCATGAGGGCTATGGTGTTTTAGCATTCAGTCCAGAAGTCTAGAACACATTCTGCCGCGCTGAAATTTGTGGAAAATATAGAAAACATTCCTTATGTGGTGATTCAACCTTCAGATTTTTACTCTTTGTTATCAGACTTTTAATGTTTAGGAATTGTTCTTAGTGGTTTCCCTTGTCTGCATTGTATTGACCCAAAAAGATTGGTATTCAAAATGGTCTTTGTTATCAAAGAATAAATCTACCTTTTCATGGAAAATTCCAGCAACAGGAATGAAAAGGTAGATTTCACTCTTGATTTTCATTTGCTTTGAATAATTCAAATGTTGCTATTTTTGAGATTAGTTTGTCACAACTATAATTTATACAACGGTGATGGTGACTCTATATTTTGTGATGCCAACCTATTTTACTCTGTGGGATCTTTAGTTACGCTTTTTACATGTGATTACTTTGTATTTATTTGAGATTATTTATGTTTATTGTGGGTATTTCCATGGCTATGAATATAGTATTGTGGTTATGGGTAGAAGTAGCATCAGTATTATTGTGTATTCCATACCAGTGGCAACTAAGTACAGTAGTTATTAATGTCACATTCCCTATGAAGGTGAACATACTCACTTGAAGTCGGATCTACAAAATGTTTTTGATATACAGTATTTATGATTGGAAGAATACACGCAGAGCATAAAAAGAGAGATGAAATGAAAACAGAGGGCCTGTGTTGTCGTGAGGAGATGAAAAGCCTTATGCCCTCTAGACTTTGCTGTCTGCTCTTTTTGTCTTTAACTTACCCGTCATCACTTTAAAAAGGTCTTTGCCTATAGATGTTTTGTCTTGAGGTTCTAATGTTTGTGAATTTCGCAAGTTGAGCTGTGCAAAAACAAGATCTTCTCAGAACTTTCAAACAACTTACTAAAAGCAAAAGAATTTTTGGATGTAGACACCTCTAAGGGATGAATTATTGCGGTAATGATTGCTATTCCTCATTATTTGGACATTATTTATTAGTTATTGCATGTTTTTCTGTCAGTGTGAAACTGGGTTGCTAGTCTGGCAAGTATAAGCCAATGCATTTTATTGGCATTTCTGTAATGATATCTTGGATTACATGAGACATTGGTGCCTATACAGAAAAGAAAATTATCATGCAAGCTTGCAAAAATCAGATCTCATGAAAAGCCAGTTCTAGCTTTTCACTAGGAAAGAAAAAAACAGTATTTTCCGGTATGGTAAACTGGCACACAAATTTTCTTACTAATTAATCCATCATTGGACATATAAAGCTCAGTTACATTGAAACATTGATTCCAGTGTTCACAAACTGTTATGGGGACAGTAACGTTTTTTGGGTTTTTTTTTTTATTATTTACACAAGGCATTTGTGTAGATGCATGGTTAAAATATATTTCTTTTGTGAATACCAGCCCAGGATGCTAGTTTACTGAGATTGCCAAGTTACATTAAAGCTAGTCTTGACTTCCTGGGCAAGGTTTAGACATTTCTTAGCCATTTATTAGAGAATTTTCAAAAAAAAATCAGTAAGGAAATTGCTCAACATACATCAAGCTCATTCCACATTTGCCTAAGACGATTTTTGAGCGCTCCCGACCTGTTCCTCACAGCAAAACAATTTGGCAGATGTCGTTTAGCTTGTAAAACTGGGATAGGATATAGTAACTAGTCAATACTCTACACTTGTTTTCACAGGGAAAGGAGATAATGAAAGATCATAACAATTTATATAAACAAACCATCAAACAGTGACTTGGAGCAGATGTGAAATGAGAGTGTCTATATGGTGGTAAAGAAATCCAGTTGTTCTTATACTGAATGGACACAGATCTGTTTGTTTTTTTGAGCAACGTTTGTTACACAAACTTCTGGCTTCATAGCAGTTAGTTTTGCTGTTCCTAAGAGGTTAATTTGTTCTTTAAATGTAAGCCCAAATTGGCTGTAGAGTCAGAGCTTTTTGGAACTCAGCGTTACTGACATGACATTCAGCTGGATTTCCCATTTTTAAATGCATGGTTGGAGTTTTTTGTTTACAAATAAGTAAAAATTAGAAATTTGCTAAATACCCAAGCCATGTGGTTTCAGTAAAAATATCCTTCATTTGTTGTTTATCTACACAGGGTGTATTGTGTTAAAGTCTCATACTTAACAGATTTCCAGGAAATTCCAATCTGTTGCTGGACCTTAATTATTTACACTGTCTCTGCTGCTTTCTTACTTTTGCTGGACTATACCATTTTACAGTGCCTATATTTCTTTTGCTTTTACTTTTGCTTCTCCTTTATGTCAAAATAAACTCCAATTTATGAGCTTATGGGAAAATTGTTCATCTATTCATTAAGTATGTATGGAGATTGGACAAATGAAGGTAGGAAGAGTTCTGATGCTGAAGGATAACGAGTTGTATTGGAGGTGTTTGAGACATGTAATTATAACTGATAGCGGTCTTGCAGAGTTTCTATTAAGGCACAGTATTTCATTAAGTTGCAGATTTCACACTACAAGACACCACATCAGAATTTCTACAAAAATGTTTGTAATGCTTCCAGTCGTGTTGCAACTAATGAGCTGTGTTTTCTAGAATCGTAGAATTTCACTCTCATTATCTCCTAAAGATTAATTATTGGAGTAAGTCATGTGAGAGTCTTCCCACACCCCCCTCTCCCCTCATGGCAACATCATCATCATCATCACAAACACTGCAAACAACAAACAGCATGTAAAATATAAATCCTCAACAAGTTCAGTTATATATTCACTTTTTAAATTTCTTTTTTTATTAACTTCTGTCAAGGCATTTTGTGTTTTATCCTCAGTGGATAACATCACAGTGTGTGGTTATCCATTGCATACTTGTTGAACATCCCAGCTTATACAAGACTTTATGCCACTGCCCACAAATGGACACTGAGGCACATACATGTACATAATAACATCATTTCATAATGCTTAATGTTTTGTTCAATGATGAGAAAAACAAGCCCTCGTGAGAATGTCAATGGTGCTGCTCCTGGTGTTCCATGTGATGTGACAGATCTGATACCAGAGCTACAATTTAATGTGACTTCCACAATTCAAAATATTCTTTAAAACTTCTCAAAAGGAAATTAATCTTATTCTGATAGCACCATGTATTCCTTTTTTGCTCACTTCCCACACAATTTTACATTTTACTGACACCAGAATACCATCGATTCTAGATAGAAGAGCTAGGCAATTGCAACTTTTTATTCAAGAGTTGTGATTACACAGCATACTGCACTTTAATGGCCAGAGTTTTACTGTCTCTTGAAGATTTGTCTCTTATTACAACAGCTTTGTTTCCCCAAGGTAATTCTTTCTATCTGGATCATTGGTTAATGAGATTTATTGATTATGCCACGCTGGTCTCATTATAGCATTGTCTTGGTCTTTTTTAGACACAACATCCACATACTCTATCACACTTTCTACATGAGACTGTACAAAGCATTGCAGGATCATCAGAAAGATTGTTCACTGAGATACACATTTCGCCACATCACTCACATTCGTCTTGGAATGGTGTCTCAGCTAAAATATTCTCCATAGTGGCAAGATTCCACAGTGTCCTTTTCACCTCTCAACACAAATGCACCCACTCACTGAATAACTTGCAGCTTAACACATTTAAATTCCATTATGTACACAATACTGAGTAATATGCACTGCACAACCAGTGCCAAAATTTTGGTTTGGAAACCACAGGTACAAAAATATTTGTGCAGTAGCATGAAATGGTTATATGGCTTCTCTGGCTTAATGTTCACTCAAATTGCACAGTAATTTTTTCAAAAAAAACTTGCACAACAAGCACTTCATAACAGACCTTCAGTCACAAGAGTCATATCATTCTACATTCTTCCCATGAAAACTCAAGATCACTTTCAAGTGTCTGTTTTGTTTGTCTTCCAGCCATTCTCAAGTTTTACCACACACCGTCAAATTTGACAATGCATAATACTTCACATGTGTACACATTAACTATCTTAACTCACACAGCATGTACAAGTAACTGGCAGTATTAACACACTTATTCACAGGCAACTATTTACAAAATAGATCTCAGTCCACATCCTGGCCCAGGTCACCAGAATAATAATGTCAGTATAATGACTGTGGGTGGCAAAAACTCCATATTCAATATCACAGGGTTGTTTACCTGAATTTTTGTCACCCAGAGTCAACGAAATAACAGTACAGCTTGGAGCTAGAGCATAAAGAACAGCAGAGAGCCCAGATCAGATCTTACTGGTCACAAAGCAAAATCACTCACACTTGCTTACACTGAAAGAAAGAGAAACTTTTGCAATTAAATTCTCTTTTTTGCTGGTACCAAACTACAACAGATGAGCAAGGCATACATAGAAAAGTCATGGTTTGAAAGACTGACACATTTGGTGCTAAACTTGTTATCACATGCAGTTAGCAGATTTGGTATTGCCAGATGACATGAGCCTTATATCAATTCTGTTCAATCAAAGATCCCTCTCCACCAGCCATTGGGCTAAGTATCTATTCTTATTCAGCTCTGAAGCATCTAGAAGTCAACAATGTTCTTTCTTGACATAATTTTTTAACTTAGTCTTTGAGCCGGACAGAATGATTGAGACTCATTTTGCCCAGCAAAATCTGGTATGCTTGCAATCAATGTGACCAATCTCTTGTCAAAAAATACCACTGTATTTAACTGTCATGCAGAGTAAGCAGAGCAGCATGGAGCGTTCCTCCATGACACAGAGGTGGGTAAACGGAACTCACATTCACATTAAAAGTCACTGAAAGAATAAATTTGGCAGTTATGGCAGAAGAGATAATAATACATATCCAAGTATTAGTTGAGCCATTTGTAGCAGCAGCAATAAAAACAGGTTCAAACAATTAAAAAAAAGGACATTAAAAAGCATATCAGAAACTCCCCTGGCATGCATGTTTAAGTCAATATGATTACAACAATATGGAAGGTAAATACCTAATGTTGTAGCTTCCTAATCCTTGTCTCTCTCCCTGTTCCATAAAGGAAGGAAGTGACTTATAGTAACAAATATATACAATTCTGTACAGAAACGTTAACAAGGCTTAAAACTTGAAATGATATATGACCAAAGTGTGGAGCTGCATTCAGAGTTACTTTATAAAACTATACTGATCTTAAAGATCTTTAGAAAAGGAATTTTGTATACATAAACAACTTGTTGGGCCTAACTAATCTCAAAGAACTTGAAAAGGCTGACTGGTCTCTATGTGGTTTTGATTAAAGAAAGACAAGGAAAACTTGATGTCATTTATAGCACTCTATCTGTTTATTATTTTGTGTTGTTCACAGCACACTTTCTGATTATTCATACTAGAGTAATTCAAAGACTTAATGAGAAAAATATTATCAGTGCAACCCTCCATTTTTGTTTACAACATTCTTCTTACAAAAAAAAACTTTCTCTATGACATGTCTGCCTCAATGTTACATCAGTCAAGGGCATAAACTGAAGAATGTTCAGAGCTGTTAGTAATGATCAATAGAGGATGGTACAACATGACACACATCCTCCACGGCATGAAACAAACACCTGCCGCTGTCTCATATGTTCTTCCTGTGATCATTAAAATGCTTGGATCAATGAAGTAATCATTACTTTTTTCTTCTTTCAGCAGGGATACTTGGGGAAGTTTCAAATAACGAATTAATGAGAGCATTTTTGAAGCCAAGTATAATCTACCTCAATCTCAACATCCCTTCCACAGTGATCTTTAGAAACAAGCTAACGGACAAGCACTGCACAGACAACAGGTTTTATACTAGCCCCAAGCTCTTGGTAATATCAATGGAGGATTGATGACAGTTATAATGATGAAAAATAAGAAAGTCTTCTGTCTTAATTCTTGATATATTTATCTGACCATATAAACTAGTGACAGGTCAAAGAGATAACCCATGTTCTCCAAAGGAAGTCAAGTGTCAACCTTTCGTCACTTATCAACAATGAAAAGCTATAAACATAATGGGTTTATCTCATGCATTCTATCAAACTGGGCTTTCATATGAAATTTAAACCTGACACATATGGTCCCTTGTTGGTCCATGTATCATGTGATGTCTCTCTTGGTATGCACAGAAGTGGATTCACACTTGGAAAAGTGCAGACCATCAATTCATTTTGCCAGTAAAAATCAAAATTATGCATATGTACTTCCAAATGACAGCAAAATTATGCATGGATGGATCTTAAGAGAAGTCTGTTGAGTCATTAAATTACCATCCAAGTCACTCTTTTCAATGATAGCTTGGTGTGTAATACTTTAACACTAAAAGACCCAATGAATCATATGATGTATTCATTTAATCACCATATCCACCCATCTTCAAAAAGCAAAATTTTCTAAAGAGCTGAACATCAGAATTTGGTACATAATTAAGGCACTTCTGGAAGACTCCACATGGACACATAAAGATTTGTAGTAAGTTCAGTGCTGTATATAATACAAACACATGATGTGAAATGCCTATATGACTTAAGCAGTGTCTACAAGCAGGCTGTATGTGGTTCTAATGAAGAATGTGTCATTTGTTTACAACTGAGGTATAGATAAATAAATTTTAGTTAATGTCAGTAGGTGCATATATCTGTCAAAAAATACTTCAGCGATGCTAAATTTATATCATTTAGTTTGTTGTGTATTTATTCATTTAATAATTCTCTCCTGCTGAGAGTTCCCTTCAGCCAAGTACATGTTTATTCTAAGCACTATCAATGTATATCTTCAAATCTCTTAACAAGCCTTCACACTATGGGACTGAAGTTTTCAGGTTCTTGTTTCCTTGGTTCATCCTGACAGAAAACAGTTATCACCTGACCAAGTCAAACAATATCTGCAATATTTTTGGGATGCCAATTCACTGGAGTGTTACAGAAAATAAAAATAAAAAGATGTTCTGGCATACCAACTAAAGCTTTGGTCAGATAAACTGCATCAACAGGTCCTTCAAATACATAAACATACAAAACTTAATATATCACCTATTGCAGGGAGTTTAAACAGTAAAATTTTGTATAATCAGAACTAGTATGCAACTGGCACAAAAGGACAAAAAAAAAAAGAACAAGATTTACATAATTGAAACTAAAAATATCAGTAACCTTATGGCGTCGTTCCCAGAGGGCGGCCAAATTTGACTTTCTGCCCTTCATGAACTTTGAACTTGAATCCGTGTGGGGCTTCAAATATGAGCACAATGGTTGAGCCCAAGTTGAACTCCCCAAACATATCTCCTTTGTTTATGGTAACTGGTTCAGCAAACCTCTTGTCAAAGTATGTGTGCTCTGGGTATTTCTTATGGGTGTTTGTCTCAAGCTCCTGGCAAAAACAGACCATGAAAAAAAATGTAATATTATTATCTCACAGTATGATAATGGATCAGTTAATATATCACTGCCTAGAAATAACATTGTCACAAGTCCTCATATGGCTTTAAGGACTCATGACAGTATTATTTCTGGGCTGTAATAATATGTGAATGTACCAGTCACTATCTAGCGAACAAAATGGATTAACTCACAGCTGACTGAACAATTCTAAATGATAAGGAATTATCAAACTAAAGCTATACAATTTCCAAGGATAGTCTACAATATAAAACATGAGTGAGTTGGACTGACATAGTGAGTATAAGAACATGTTAGCCAATATGCGACCGACATGTGAGGAAGATGACATCACAGCACAGCATTAATTCTTGGCTGGTGTGCAGTACAGGACATGCTTACATGTCTTCAGTGAGTGAGTCTTATAATTTAACATGCAAAGTGTGCTCTACTATGCTCCATAACATATAAACATCTCTTTGCAATGAGAATGATGAATAATATCTTTGTGACTTCCGGAACTGTGTGATGACAAAGACCACATTAGTCTAAATTATTAATTAAGTCTGGAAATCTAATGGAAACAATGCCTCCTATCAAACCAATGCCTATGCAGCCCACCCTAATTACTTCTAAGAATATGATCTCTTATCTGGTTATTCTTAAATGTGGATATTTGCTTACCTCATCACAGTAAACCTTGATAGAACCAACATTGGTAGCTCCTACAGCAGTCATGGAGAAAAAGCCATGCTCCCAGCGACCGGTATAAACTGCCCTCTCATTAAAGTTGAACAAACCCTGGACCCAGCGGGCCACTCCTGGATTCACACTCAGAAGTTCACCTGTGCAAAGAAAAATAGAGGCAAGAGGTAAGGAAGAGGTCAGCAAACACACCACTCCATCTGGGATAACTATTTCATATTTGACAAATATCTTAGCATCTATTAATACACAGTTTGTGTGGAAAGGTGAATAAATATTTAAGTTTGGTATCCAATTTGTATTACAGAGTGACTGAGTAAAGTCTCGTACTGAGCAGGAAATTTGTTTTGTAAATTTGGAAGTTTGCGTACTTTTGTTTGCTCCTTTATTCTGAGAAAAAGACATTTACAACATGACCACAGTGGGAACTGAAGTCAGCATTGTCTGATTGTGTCTAATATCTCAGCCATTCAGCCAAGCCACTCCACCATACATCCAATCAAGTAAAGTAACCATGCCAGACATAAAAAATAAAAGATAAGCATACCTGGAAAATGTCTGCGATGGTCAACTGTCCAGGTGGCTGGGGAGTGAAATCTGTGGTAGTCACCAGGTGCCAGATAGATGATGCAATGGTGTAATTCATTGCCAGGTTGGAGTGACAAATCTTTTTGGTAGCTTTCATCTGACTGGTGGTTGATGTCTTGGCCATCTCTGGCACTTTCCCATGTCTGTGGGCCCAGAAAACCCCGCAAGGAGTATGTAACACCTTTCACTTGCTCAAGGATTCCATATTTCACTTGGCCATAATACAAAATTTTACCATCAGCGGGGGATGTCTGAAAGAAGAAATAATATAAACAGCAACTCAGAGATGAATAGAATCAGGCTTCAAACATGCAGTTAATATCTATGCCACAAGCTCACCTCATGCAACAACCATTATACAGCCGACCTTGCTTATTCAAAATCTACTTGATAACAATTATGTGACAGTTGACACCGCTTAATCACAGCTTCTTTCAAGCATGAAAAGAGTTCTCTTTAAGAGGAGCTATAATAATCCACCGGCTTTTATACATGCAACATAGACCATCCTGGGAAATGCTGCATTAAAACGGAGAAAGACAGATAGAGAAAGTTCCCAATCATCTCACCACAACAAAACCGCTAATACCATTAACATGCCCCACCCACTAACCCTGACCTTTCTCACATAGCAAGTTTACAGTGCATCTGGTAAACTGCAATCTTTCTCAGAAAACACTGTATTGTGTTTTCCAAACAAAGTTGGTCCACTAATCATAACACTCTGCCGCAAACTAAGACCCAAGATTCTCAACTTTTCTTCCTGCTCCTCTCAAGTTGATTGTATTATGTTCCAAAGTTTCAATAATGCACAAACACTCACACTAAAACTTTTTTTCTGGTTGATAGTTTGGCACTCAACTTACCAATACATGGTCATCATCAATAGGTCTGACATGGGGTTTGAGCTGCCTTCTGAAGAATTCTCCAAGATTTCTGTACAGTCTGAGATCTTCCACTTCAGCCTCCTCCAAATTGCAGCTGAACATGCGGATGTACAGACCCAGTAAAGGCCGGCGCAGAAATACGGGAAGCTCCAACTCGTTAAAGCGACCCCACAACCTGGAGAGTGTTTTCAATGGCATGCGACGGTATAATGAGATCTGAGGATAGAACAGATGACAAGTGGTCAGATGGGAGGATTGAGACTACTCATAAGGAGCCTGTGGATTGAACTGCAAAGGCAAGTCAAAATGTTACCATAGAGAACAAGTCAGAAGACTGACTATCTTAATAAAATAAGACATTTGAAAGAGGGTTGTAGTTTGTCAGGTGAGAGTTGCAGTGTCTGAACAATCAGATCCAAGATGAAATGGAGAGCAAACTACAGGTGACCATGATGAAAAAGCTATTTTCATGCTCAGCTGGTGCACAACCTCATCACTCCCTACTCTTAGCCAACCTTGCCCAAAATAAAAACTGCCATAAGTTTAGTTCAATGTCTGAAGGATTCTCATGAATCAGGCATTTTTATCACAGTCTTTGAAGCTGATATGATGGCTCTATTCAGTTGCCATTCTAGTGAGGTCCGTATAGACTGGTGACTGAACTAGGTGGTGGAAATTGACAAAGCATCCAGTTCTAAAATCAGTGATAAAATTTGTTGACGTCTGAATGTGTTCTGATATGTAGACTGTAAGCAGAGTTCCGATAAGAATCCTATGATACATCATGTATATAAATTGTGGTGAAGAAAGGGTTAATCCAGAAGAATATTATGGTACCTGTAAGAGAGAAGACAGGCTCATCACCCTCCATAACATCATGCATCTTCTCCTGGTGCGCCTTATATGGACCTTCCTATGATCTACACTAACTCTCCTCCTCCACCCTAGCCATGATAGCTTGGCCATCAGAAGGCTACAGATCTGTAATATTGTTCTGCTGAAGGTGTAGTATATCTCACAGTACTACAGACACAGACTCTTGACTTTGTGATCTTAATGCTAACCCACTTTCGGTACAAAACTAGGCCAAAGCTTTACTTCAGAGTTCACTTCACACTCAACTAAACGTCAAACTTCAAACCATACAGAAGAAGATAAAACAGCACATTTAAGAGCGCTAATAACCTCTGACCAGAGAAAAGAAAAACCAGTTTAAAACAGACCCGAATCAAGACCAGTATGGCAAAACTTCAAAACCCCTGTAATTTCTGCTCAACATCTGTGACAAAATTCACTGCTCTAAACTATGTGACATTATGAAACAGATCACCGACATTTTACTATGTAGGAAATCTTGGTCTTGAAGAACAAGAAACTCATCAAATAATTTTAAGTGTTACTGCTCAGTAAACATACATCCAAGACTGGCAATAGACAAGGTCAATTCTAATTCTGGCACCGCTTTACTCTGACAATTCATCAATCTCATCAAAGGAAACATGAATTTTAAAATTAGGAACTGAATATTTATAAACATTAATTATTCCTGTATGTTTGACTTAAATATCAAATATTTGTAATGTATAATTTTGAAGAGCCACAGTTCGGAAAATACACTCTACATTTGCTGGTTAACACTGTCACAATTTTCCTGAGTAAAACATTACAAACTCCTGAATATGTTTCCACTGGGTATATCTGCGCAAGTCATTCTGAATCCTGTCCATGCTACGCAGATCCAAGCTCTTACTCTCTATTTCAAATAAGAAAAATATAACTATATACTTTACATCAAATTTAACATTTACACCCAACTTCACAAATAATTTCATAAACATCAAATTAACACAGCAACTGTTTACTCGCTTCCTAGCTTGGACAAAGGGGTTTTCATCACATGACAGACAAGGATATAAATAACCAACACATCAGCAACACATGAGAACTGGCTGTAGTCAAGAGATGCTCGACATCCCATTAACTCTGACCTAACTTTCAATTTTGAGTTAAGCACTTGATTACTATCAACCCGTGCTCCTGTGGGTCAGATACGAGTTTGTTTACCAGTTATGATGTGCGATGCCTTTCAGTCACCGATTTGTAGACTGTCGGTACTTTTATATATTAGCAAGATCTCCAACAATGAATGAATGATGAGCACTAAATTTCTACCATTATTCCTCGCTGTTGTTTAGTGAGATAAAGAGAAAGGAGAAAGCATTTCATCGCAACTTAGCTAAGCTTGCCTGAAGAGAATGGAACTATTGTTGGAAGACATGTTTTGTATGCATGATATACCTTATTAATATGTTAATTGCTGATTGCACTGATATTATATTTGTTTTTGTAACTTGAACAAAATATAATATCTTGTACATCGTATCTAAATGTATCTCTTGTGATCGTAAAACAATGTTCCTACAACGGAAGTAAAGTCATATTTTCATTTTCATTTTAACTACATATGGGAACTCCTCAAACTTTACTGTCTCAAATCTCCGCAGTGGTAATCAATCTATGTTCCAAAGTTTCAGTCCATAAACTTTGGACTTTCAAAAATTGAAAGTGCACAGGGCATAAAGGGCATATAAATATATGATAATGGTAAACAATATCATTCTTCCTGCTGTGGTAAAATGATGAAACTGAGTAAACAACATTGCATAGAGCCACCTGCAGGCGGGAAGAGTGCGTGCGGCCAAGCTGTCAGATTTCTCTTGCAGGAGTCCTATTGAGTACATGTGTCGTGGCCTGTTTTTATTACAGCTGGTGGCTTGTGATTCTCTTTGAACTTCGTACATCATTTTATAAAAACTGAACCCAAATGATATATATATAATGTATGTATGTATGTATGTATGTATGTATGTATGTATGTATGTATGTATGTATGTATGTATGTATGTGTGTATGTGTGTGTGTGTGTGTGTGTGTGTGTGTGTGTGTGTGTGTGTGTG
>JAWQUT010000088.1:960537-973426 GCA_033807755.1 Ellobium chinense | reverse complement strand
TACCAAAAAAAAAAAAAAAATGTTCCATGAGGTTGTTTTTTCTCTAAACCCTTCTTTTTGTGGAATACAACGTTCTGCGCCAAAACGGACGATAAATTAGGTCATAATTTACTTGAAAAGTAAAAAAAAAAAAAAAAATGTTGGTCCCTTTGAAATCAGAATGGCTCCCCTCTGCCATATGAAGTACTGAGGGCAGCGCATGTTAAGCGTACATATAACTCACCGTGCTATTGAGATGACGACTCCGATACACATGGTGACCACCATGTTTCAAACTGTGCTTGTGGCGGACGGATTTCTTCAACGCCGACCGTCCCAGCACCATCTTGCTGACCGACTTGACCCCCGAGCGCAACTTTTTGCTGACCACGGGCGGCAGCGCCTTCCGCAGGCCAGCCCAGACATAGCGATGGGGTGAGTACAGCCACATCTTGCCCCACAGCTCGCCGGCGGAGATGTTCAGCAGCTGCAGGGTGGCCCGCCTGGTCGTCCTCATGCCGCCCACGATGACGGCTACGAGCAGGGCCGAGCAGAGCATGGCGTGGTTCAGCTCCAAGTCGTTGTAGGCGAAAGATGCTATGGTAGATGTCACCATTGTGCTGACTGCTCTGTTGTCAGGTGATTTACACTAAGGTAGGCCACAGATCAACGAAAACCAATGTCTTTGATCTGGACAAGGTCCTGCTGGCACAAGAAACTGTCTTCTCGTTTCTGGAATGAAGAGTTCTTTTGGTCCACTCGAAGTCTCAGTTTCAAAAAACCGTTCAATACAAAAGACGAATTGTAAAGTCGTTGAGCAGATCGGAATGTTATATACAAGTCCTCTGAGGAATGATATGTTACAAACTAAATGGCACACTATGCAAAGCCGTAAAGTTCTGACGTGCCGTGTTCTGATGGCGTAATAACTGTATCAGCCAAGACCTCCAAGTGTGAGGATGTCTACAATTCAGATACGTGTTAAAAAGAAAAAAAAAAAACTATGCCAACTAATGAATATCTTCGGGATAGGATTATGCACTCAATCCGGTTCAAAGGCAAGTTTTGTAGAACTAAAATCCCTTCAGCAGTTCGGCGACAGAGTTTTGCGTTTTCCTGCGGCTTCTCTTACGGTGTATACAGGTGCTCGTCATGAGAGTTTACAGCTGTTACATGACGGGATTGCTGGGAAGGAGAGAAAAGCATCAGTAAAATACATGTCGCAAAAACACGAGGGACAATTCCACGGACACACATGCTTTCATATAACAATTCATACCACTGGCTGAAATGTTGACCAGATGTAAAATTACCATAAAACTCATACTCTGCTATTTCTGTCTGAAGTTCCGTTCATGTTTACCCGTGATCCCAAATCTATTTTAAATAAATTCCTAGCGTTCATCAACCAAAATCTGGTCATTCACCTGATGAAAGCTTTGGATAAGCTTCATAATGCTCCGCGCGTATATCGCTCGTTGAGATGTTTCACATACGACACCATTTCTATAGTAACAGTTAACCCTCATCATTATCGTCATTCGAGGCACACCGTCACAGCTGATCAAAACTCAACAATCTCTTCATACAGTCTTATGTCATGACAACTGAAATTTGACTTCCGTGTGACCTAATGCGCTGTTCACAGGGATCTTCTGGCAAGTAATCTTGGGACAAAACATGCAATGCACAATATGGCTGCTTAATTAGCATTATCTTTTTCATCTCCGCCTGAAACACGACACGAGCAGTGAAGCATTAAGAAGGTGCAGAGTGACCACGTTAAATTTCAATCTCGTTAATGGAATTACAAGCAGTCGTCGCTTGCGTTTCACCTCCTTTTCTCTCTCTCTCTGAATTGCCTCTGTCACAAGGACGGATTTAAATTGATTTGACTCGAGCGCCTGCTAAATGCTGCTAAATCTAAAACTGCGCTGATATGAGCTGCTAAACAAACATTCGCCGCATCCTGACGAATACCAATAATGCTGGCGACTCAATGATATTATACATGCATCAAGGAAAATTCCGGTATTACACCGTGGGTATCGTGGAAATTACTGACAGCAAGTTTTCTCCCGCTGCATCGAGTATAAATCCACGGTTATACATTTTCTAAACCACTGCTGGCGCTATAACAGAATACTGGGGTCTTCAGACACCATGCCTCACATCTTCTTACATACGTCAATATCTGTCACTGATACATAATCCAACGAGTCATGAGAGAGAACTTTGTGCCCACAGTCTTGCTAACCCCTCCCATCAGCCACAAACGATACTGTTCTCGCCTCTTATCTACCACGCCAATAATCCAGCTTTCGCTCATTCACAACAAGAACAGAAATTATGAAATACAATTTGTGATAGCATCTAACACTGACATTACTAATTTCGACAATTTTAACGAAACAAACACCACGGTGAACGGCAGGATCTTTGTTTCTACCACCATTTTAACTATAATAATCGCTTGTTCATCCGCCTCACCTACAAAGCTGAATCGATACACTTTTTCAGGGGACAAAAATCAGGCTTCGAGAAAGAATAGTGAGCTTTCTGCTCATTTAAATTGTCTTAATAAACAATTAAAAAGAGATTTTCTTGGTAACATATGATGAGGTCCAAGCTTTTCTTCCAGATTTCGTGTGAAGACAGAAAGAAAAAAAAAACCAAATAATTACATTTTGAATCTGATCAAAATCCCTTGATGAACGTCTTTAAAATCGTATCCACTGAGGGGGAGTGTTCGTAGAGTTGACAAGAAAATCCGTGGATTCAAAGATTTGTAGAGGTAAGTAGTAAACTGGACTAGACTAAATAGCAGACTGGACAACACAGCGTTACGGCATATGCGGGGACCCCGAACTGGGCGGGAGACAGGTTATAAGGGGATCTCGAAGGTCACGTGCGGGCCGTATCCAGGTCATCTCTGGCTCAGGGGCCGGCGCAGATGCGGCCCAAAAACGCGCATCGTCCAACAGAAGAGCGTGGATTAGTCTATAGATAACGCCATTTCTCAGCCAACTCAACGGAAAAGAAGCCAGCATGGACGATAAAGGCAGGGGAAACAAGGCCAACCCGATCAGAGCAGAGCTTCTTCTGACCCGTAGCGTCTCCGAGGGGAAAACGCGCAATGGAAAAATGTCGTCAGGCACTTCGCCCCAGGTCATCTTCCCCACTTCCACAGAAAACTCAAAAAACTGCTTAGACGGTCTATTGCTCGTTGTTATCTGAGGGTAAACTGCTGATCTTGTACTAGTTCAAGTGCATGCCCTAGTTAGGGCAGCGATATGCCAAATATCCCACGTAAACAACACAACAACATATTGACTGCGATTAACTGCAACCGAATCTCGAAACTCCCGTTTAATCGCGACATTTTTTTTTCTTTTCAGGTCACAGAACGCTGAAATTGGGTAATCGCAATGAATCTGAATCGAAATTAATTGCGACCGATTTTCGAAAATTCCACTTTATCACCACTTTTTCTTTTCCTTTTCAGGTCACAGAATATTCAAATTTCATTTTAAAAAGCCAATGGATAGTCGCAACGAATTTCAATCGAAACTTCTGCTGTGAGGATTCGACTGTGTAAGCAATACATTAAAAAAACAAAAACGGATGAAATGCAGGCCAGCACTAGCTAAGACGTTTATTTATAGCAAGTTCAACAAGTCCATAAAGATAACGGCAGTATCAGCTGTTGCCTGAATTAGCAAATCAGAAGTGACATTGTATCAAATGTGGCTCTGGTGAAGACAATACTGTAAACAACAATCGTTTTCTACTTTCCCATGTATACCGCCAGTGGTTGGTTCTTACTGGAACCAAGTATCTTTAGTACTAAACACTGCTACAACTAATACGAACGAACTTGGACGTCCTGTTTAGTCGAAGAATTCTGGAAGAAGGAAAACAACGGTTTCCATGCGCCGTAAGGAAAATACCTGGGGCTGGGGGAGGGAGGAAGGGGTAGGGGTTGACATCTTTTTCCTTGATGAACCATTTCTGACACCACCCCCCCCCGCCCTCTTTATATCAATCACTGCACCCTCTCATACATCCATGTCCCTAAGCACCCGTTCCTACACAACTGATGGTGCCATTCTCACTGCTTGGGACGGGCATCAACGTTCTTAACTATACTTTCGTGAATCAGTTCTCAATAAATCCCGGAAAGTCACCATGGACAATCTGCGACACTGACGCCTGTTAAGATTTGTTCTTGTCGTTCTTGTGTTTGTTATGAAGATCAAGCATTAACCTGGTGGCTTCGTCTACAAATGAGAATCGGTATTCTATCACTTTTTAGCCCACTTACATTCGTTAAAAGCTTTGCGTAAAAAATATGGTATGATGCCCGGAATATGACTCCTTCTTCTTAGGGAGACGAATGCAGTGGAGTCTCGATATTAAGTACTCATGAGATGTTTATACCTTGTTATTCTACGAATTTTACATGCATGGATTCGATATCATTTTATCATTTCATTATTCAGGTACACCTCTGCGCTTTCGAACTTATTATCAGCTGTCCATATTCTGTGGCAATGTCTTGAATGGAAAATCAAAACTACTACTTGTATTTGCCTATTATACTGTGGTCAGGAGTTCATTGTTACTACTTAAAAAGCACATGGAATTCATATATATCCGAACAGCGGGCTCGGAGTCAATATAATGTGTACCCGAACAGCGGGGTATCTGAATTGCGTGGTGTATTCGATTCTGTTTCCCGTGCGTAGTTGGTGTTTCACCTTCTGCGTTTATACGGGCTTAGGACGATCGCAATTTATTGCGGCCGCAATATGAATTTTATAAAATTGAAGATGGTTAAAAATGATGACAATGATGATGTTAAAATATTGTTATTTATATTTACAGGTTTGGACAAGGCAGCAGTTTTATTGACATCGATGTCAGAAACTCAATGGCAGTGCAGTGGCCGCTTCTGAACTTTACTGTCATCTCGAGTTTCTTGTGCTGCTTGTTTTGCTTTCTTTGAAATCTGTTTAGAGACACATTTCATTTTCAGATCAGCCAGGTCCTGCATTTCTTTTAGTTTGTCCAGAAATACAAACTTGTTGGAGTGATGATTGTGTGTTTAATCAAACTTGTTTCCAATACGCATCGACTGGAACAAATGGAACATGTATCGAATATCCATCACGTCATTCAGATACCCCGCTGTTCAGGTACATATTATAAACTTTAATCCCGCTTTCCGGGACAGTCCCCGGATTCAATGCGTTTGGTCTCAAAGGAGTATCGATTATACGAGACCCGCCAATTCACACTTCATTTTTCAAGTGTTAGGATCAGAACGGGCATTATAAAAATTTCGATACAGCGTGTTTACTGAATCCAATCGAAAATGATATCAACAGGGTATGCGATGTCATTAATCAACCAAAGCAGCAAAATCAAGTAACTGTAAGATAATGAATGACCTACTTCATTCCTATCGGGGCCGTTATACGCATGCCAGTTTTTATCTAAAATACTGATACAATTATTCAAGGGGCACTTGTTGACTCACCGCAACGCAAAGCGTCCAGGTCATAATGTGGAGCAAAATGCTACTCAAGGGACCGAAATGTAAAGCACTTCTCTTGGGGCGAGAAGTTCCGGTTTCAAATCCCACGGGTTTCTTCATGGGTATTATTTTCGCGGTCTCTTAAAAGCACCCATTTGTCGGCGGTCNGGGGGGGGGGGGGGGGGGGGTTGTTGTTCAAGCTTTAACTTGCTCAGAAGGGTAATTATAAGCCTATAATCATAACTGTGCTGAAAATGAACGTTAAAAATATATCTCTAACAAAACTGCTCCAAAAAAAAAAAATTTGGTGTGGAAAATAGTTATAGAGTGTATCTCTACCCATTCCAGCAGACCATTCTCAGTTATCCATGCAGGGTCATCCGANGGGGGGGGGGGGGGTTGTTGTTCAAGCTTTAACTTGCTCAGAAGGGCAATTATAAGCCTATAATCATGACTGTGCTGAAAATGAACGTTAAAAATATATCTCTAACAAAACTGCTCAAAAAAAAAAAATTTGGTTGGAAAATAATTATAGAGTGCATCTCTACCCATTCCAGCAGACCATTCTCAGTTATCCATGCAGGGTCATCCGAGCATCGCAAGTCAAAACTTAAACAATCATTATTTCAGCTTTCTATTTTTCAATTTGTTAACTGTCAGAGGAATGTGACTGGCTGATATTTATGGTTACACTGTCTTTTATTGACTGGTGTATCTTTCACTTTCGGAAGTGAGATTTGATGACATTGTCACACTATTGTTTACATCCATATTTTGCTTAAACCTGAAGAATGCTTTCTTGGAGTTCACTGATTAGGAAAGGCCTTTGAGATTAATGCATTAACTATAGCTACTGTAACTGCCTTTAATTGCTAGACTATGCCTACAAAGATACTGAAGAATTCTATGATCGTGACTCAGCACACCTGATATTACATATTGTACGGAATAAGTGAGTCAGCATAATCTTATCCAATCTTAACAAAACATGAAGTAAATGCTTTAGATATGGATCTTATACATGATTCGAGCTATCGTTCTGGTTACGCTGCTTTGAATTGGGCTATAAAACCGGTTTATCATCTGAACCTGGTAATCGACACCGACTTGGTCTGTTAAAGGTTATGTTCCACATTCTCTCTATAGGCAAATTTGAAATGATATTTTTATATCTTTTTCCCGGGGAGCGGGAGTAAGCCAAACGCGAGCCAAACTGCCGGGCACCTTGAAGTTCAAGGTTTTGTTTATCTGTCACATGGCGTCAGCAGTGAAACATCTATGCATAACACATCGTGCAATATTATTATGATCACAACACAAGGAAATACCCTATATGCTCATGCCAGTCTGTGCCATAACGGTTCGTAAGAGACCCAAACTTGAAAATAACAATTCTCTAATATTATTTCATCTAAATATGCTTACGTCGTTTGGATCCAAACCAGCAGGATACAATACGGTAGTTCGCGAATGAAAAGTTACCATCGCCCGTTTGAAAGACTATAATGACACAGTGGTATGACTGTAGATCAAGATGCTATTTCCGAGTTACAAGTCTGTTCGTGGAACTAGAATCAAACAGTTCAATTTGAAATGTGCTCATTTACCTATTCGAGTATCAGTTTGGCTTCATATGCTCTACGAGCCAAATTGTTTCTTTCTGATGGATAACAGCTGGCACATGAAAATGTGTTGTCTTAATGCGCCAACAGGCGACGACGTTACTGAGCAAAGATCACATTGTCCCTTTCACGACATGACCTGTTTAAGTATTACCATAATATTGGCCAGCATGGAGGAGACTGGCCACTGTAATGCGATCTTAACCAAAACTGCAAAGCTGTTATTGCTTTGGGACCTTTGTATGGAAGGAAACCGAGATCAGCCAAGTTCAGAACAATACCAAATGGATCAAAGTAACACAAACATCTTGTGTAACTCATGCAGCAGCTGTCAAGAGGGCAAGGCACACCCTCCCCTCTCCCTATATTTCCCCCTTCCCTAGCAGAACCACTTCAGACGAGGCTCCAGAAGGAAGCAGCATGGCCGCGCACCTTGTAAGGAGGCGACGTAGCCGTGAGGGATGGAGAATGGTTCTCGTAAACTGAAGATGACGACTGTCAGATCTAGGTTTGTGGGCTCAACTCCGGGGCTGGGCGGTTTACAATGTGATGTCCCTGGGACAGATATTTCACTTCCAATTCCCTACTCGACTCAGGTGTGAATGAGTACCTAGCTTTGAAGATGAGAGGAACACAGCGCTGCATTACAACGCAATGACTTTGGAACGGGTTACATCTGTAATAATGTGCATTTATATGTGGAAGTAACAATACCCATTTTTTTTAGTGGGCTTGCATGCCTGAACAACGAATTTCTGCTACGGGGCATGTGCCTACTGGCGCCAGACAGCAAAGCGTCACGCGGCGTTTGATCCGTGAACCCTAAACCAGGGAAGCAACGCACTTACTGATTCAATAAATTCAATACATCAAACTACGGATACATGGGTTTTTTTACAAAGAAGAATTACTTTTTAAACATATAAGTCTTCTCTAAATAAAAGAACGAACGAGCGAGCGAGCGAACGAACGAACGAACGAACGAACGAACGAGCGAACGAACGAACACACACACACACACACACACACACACACACACAAAAAGAGGGGGGGGTGCCATTGACGAAATCAGTGGCATGGAGCTTTGTAATGAAATGCATAATATATGCGTTACATGAGCCCGATCCTTTAACTCTATTGTAGTATGATATTGTACACGGCTCTATATTCATCTTTATTGTTAAAGAGACGCATAAAATTCTATGGCATTGTTTAAAAAATTCCTTAGAGGGTCATTAGGAAGTTATATTTTCTTTTCTTTTCTGTCATTTGTTTTTTATTTTTTCTTTTCACTTACATGAGGTTTTCTCAACCGGTGCCTGCTGCTAATGAAGTTTATCTACGTGCAACGCACAACTCTGCCTGCCAAACAATTATCAACATCTGATAATCACCATCCTCCCACCCCCCTAAAAAAAATCTGGATGCGCCGATTGTGACTTTCAAGACGAAGGTTATGCAGCAACACAGTGTGGCCACGCGGTCTCGGGCCGGGCGGTTTACTTTGTAGATCCTTGGGAAGACAATTTAACCCCTATTTCCCCACTCGACTCAAGTGTGAAGGAGTACCTGGCTTTAGCACTGGGGGCGGGGGAGGGGGGGGGCACGGCGCTGCATTGCGTCGATTAATATTGATTTTGTTATGGATTTCATTTATAATAATTTTGTTTTTATATATGTGTAATGTATTTTTTCTAAAGTTATCTATATCATGAATCAGAGTGAGATGTCCATCATTGTATGTATGATATGGTAAAACAATTTCGCTATTGGGGAAAAGCACATGGCCACAGTGGCAACATAGACATGCGGCCCACTGCTTTGGCGATGTTAGACCTTAATTTTTCCCCCTCAATGACAGTCATTTCCTTGAGAAACGTTACAAGACAGATGTCATATAACTTTACTGAAAATCAGATTAAGCTCTCTATTTTTTTTGTTTTCACAATATGTTTATAAATTATTGCACTTTTCATTTCACAAAACAATGAAATGTCACGGTTGTTGCATAGCCACTTTCAGTGAGCAAGAATGCGCAACGTGGTCTTGGTAAATTGATCATACAAACCTGTAAATCATTTCTTTTTTCCACCATTCTAAATTATTTTGTTGGAGAAATAAATGAAACACCGTCTGCTGTCATAATCCAAAAGAAATCCCTATAAATTTCGAAGGAAACTAGCTGCAAACGGATGGTGGCGATTACTGGCACGAGCCGGTTACTGGCACTAGAGTCTAGAGGATAATGCTGTAATTCGTTTTAAAAATGCCGTTAATGTCGTCTTAGTCAGTAGCAAAAATACAAATCCAATACTTCAGGTGTTCTTTTCCTCATTGGTACGGGATAAAGTTTCTCGTACATCTAATAAAGGTTTCAGAAGACTGTCAATACTGTGATAATAAATCCTAAAACGTGCTCAGAACTGGCAGAGATGAGATTATGTTCATCGGGCAGTTGACCTGACTCTGTTTTTGAGAGAATGGAAAAATCCTTATTTGCCCTAATGACCTTAGTATGACTGTGGGTCTGCTTAGTAAAACTAAACTATTCAGTAAATACCAAAATGACTAACAACGTCAGGGACCCAACTTAGGTGTTAAGAGGGAGACTGATCGTTTCCTTTCTCATATGAGCGCTATTCGTGAACTTAAAGACCAGTTCTCGATAGCTAGACCTGAGCTTACTGGTTATCTTGGACGAACTGATCTTGAGCTGAACTTTTTAATTTTCTACCTCTACTTCAGTTCAATTCACACCTTCCTAGAAAATCAGGACCAAATACTAATTTAAAAAACCAAGAGGAACTGATCTGATCTGAAAACTAACCAAATTTCATGGAAATGAACTAAATCTGATCTTTGGGGTTTTTTCCCCTCCCTTACTGAACTTAACTTGATCTGAACTGACTTTTTGGGCGAACTTGCCTAAAACCAATATACAACATTCTGCGTGAGCTCACGCGATGCGGTTTTAAACATGCATAACGGCCATAATGCGCATTTGAACAACTCAAAAAGACAGTGACAATAAAAGTATGTTAGCAAATGATTTGAAATGGCCCGAACAGAAATCATTTTGAAATCACTTGGATGTACTAGACATAGCTCATCGTTATGATCTCAGAATTAACAAGTGGGCATGTTTCACAGCCTTTGCCGTAAGTTTACTGAAACGATATAGATCTAATCCTCGCTTTTCACACTGACAGAGGAAAAAGTTTTTTTTTAATGTTTGTCTAACATTTTGTGTTTTTGTTTCGCGTACGTCAACGCTTGACTGTTCGTGAACTGCGTTCAAATAAATTGAAAATGCGTATATACGCATTTTTCTGCGTGAGTGCGAAGGTTAGTTTATAAGTAAAGACAGAAGACCGGAAAGCTCAAGTGTTGTCATTTAACATAAACAAACAGCAATAAGCTTATATTAACAACAACTCGACACACACGGGTATCCGCATAACCTACCCTAAAAAGCTTCTATGTGAAGCTGTTACCCGAACCTGCAGTCGATATCAACCGTCCGTCCCTACCCCTCACTGCAGACCAGTTGTACCCTCCTCACCACTGGGCCAGACGCACTAGATTCGTTGTTCTACATGATTATCCAACCCACTTTCATGCATGTACTCTAAAGTGTAAGAAAGTTCGTTCTGATCATCACTTGGTCTAGGCCTGTCCACTGCATATCGCGCTTTTAATCTATTTCAGGGGCGTAAGCAGCCAGCAACATTCTCACCACAGAGAAACATTAGGTCTCCACAACCTATTAACAGGCAAACATTTTTTTTCCCATCAGAGAGAAGATCAGGCCAAGGAGCCTCTCGATTTCCCCGCCCAAAAATGTTTAATCTCGCTAACATGCTTAACAAACAAGAAAACAGACGATAATTACGGTACCTGCCAAGGTACATCTATATCGATCCTAAGAATCGAACATCCACGCGACGAGAAACACCATCCAACCCCCCTGCATTTTCGGGGGTGAGTCAAAGAATCACCATCATTTCTTGTCTTTGGTTTCACCGACACACGCACCAACCAACACTCTAGCAGTCACAGACAGTCATTACAGTCATCTTTTCTCTACTAGTCTTCATGTGACCCATCGTGCGGTGGTCTCATGCTGCAGGAGGCAGGGCAAACCGGCGGTGCTATCGATCATTCTGATTCACCATTTGCGCTTGAGACATTATAGTTATTTCCCCTAGTTATGGCAACCATGTGTGGTATCTTTTGTAATTTCCACCCCCCTCTCTCTCTCTCTGTCTGTCTCTCTCTCTCTTTTCTTTCTTTGTCGTTCAAGAGTAATCCGCTGCCGGTATTCAATTTCACTGAAGACAATGACGGAGAAGAAAAATCAAAATGGGATTTTTTTTTTTTGGGGNACTTACATCCGCCATTGTGAATGAATAATTCTTTTCTTTCTTGATACTTCTTTTATAACCATTTTTGACTGGGTCTTTTTAGGCATGAACGAATAACATTTGAAGGGCTCCATGGCAAAGCGCATTATACATCATTCGGGGGGGGGGGGGGGGGGGGGGGGGGGGGGGGGAAGAGAGAAGAAAGAGAGAGAAGAGATAAAGTAAGGCCTTTTTCTTGTCAGTTCTTAATAGTAAGCTCGACCGCCTTTAAGATGCGAGTTAAGAAAACCAGACGGTTAAGATTATCTAACGTCCACAGAAGAACGGGAGCAGACACTTATGATTCAATGCAAGACCACAGTTCTCTAGCACTTTGCCTCAAGCTGTAAGTGTACTATGACCCGACCCCGGTGAAAAGTTCTACTATTTAATCCCATCAGCTGGCTAAAATGGGTCAAGGAGACTGTTAACGACTGCTGATTTGACCGACCTGGTTTCGCAGATTCCACCTTTGTGAATCCATCTTCCTGTCTGGCTAATGTTTACTTAATTTTAGCACAACGGCTACTGCCGATAGTGCTGTGCGGTTTTAAATAAAACTGCAAAGCTGTAGCAGCTTTTGAACTACTATGTGGATGGAAACGAATTGGACTACCATTTGATTCAAAATAATGTCTTTGAACATGTATGAATAAACCATCGTTAGAAAATATTTAACACCAACGTGTATTATGCAAGAAAAATTCCTACATATTATGAATATATTTAAGAGTCAGCCACTCTTTAACAGCGAAAGATCCATCTATCTCATTTCCTCTCAAACTCGTTCGTTGGTGTTGGAAATAGGCAAAAAAAACACGCGATTTGGCCCTTTGGGTTTCCATACTCGCTAGGAAAGCGAACTTGTCTTTTTCCGCGCAACAGCAAATGAGAACGCGAGAGGCGGAATCACCCTATGCTCACCTGACCAATGTTTCCACACAACCGGGGCGACCAGCGGTTCTCAAGCGGTACAAGTTACACCTCGTACGTGTATGTGTCAGTGTGGGATTAATTACGTGAACCCTACATTCCTTTTATTTGTTAATTTCGTGAAAACTCTTAATACTTAACTATTTCTTCGTGCCAGTATTGTTTTGAATTAACTGAAGTAAGGGATACATACCCAAGCGACCTAATTTGTGTACACTGAAAAGCGCTGTAATCGATCTCAGCTTGTCTAGAACTGGGTCATCGCCGTACGTAATAATATGTAACAAGCTCTTTTTCTCACCCTTAACTTATAGTAAATGGATTTAATCGCTTTATCGTCTTAGAGAATAGGAAACAAGTGAACCTCTGAATATGAATGTCTTAATCTGCCTGAGAGAAAAAAAAAAAACGTT
>JAWQUT010000088.1:914588-960404 GCA_033807755.1 Ellobium chinense | reverse complement strand
GAAGGAAAGGGAGGGGGCGGCGGACTTGGCCGGAGAAAAGTGAAGCTGACTGGGAGATCTCTACTAGATCTAGAAAATATTCTACCAAGGTCCTTGTGGCCTTTTCAATCAGATATGACCTTCAACACATTGCAGTGCTTGATTTTTAAGCAACACATTTTTCACAGGTACACTTTTGGAGGAAACAAAAAATCAATATCTCCATGCGAGTAACTTTGTTCGTAACTGCTCCAATACAAAAAGAAGGACTTTCATGAACTCGTATCTCGGGGGTACAGAACATAATCTCCAGTTCGGGGTAACATTCTCTACAGAAGATGAGGGACCCGAGGCCAGAACATTGCAGTGAGTTTACAGGGTTTTGTACATTTAGTTCGAGGTCATCAGGTCTCAGCCCTATATGCTGGGTGGGTCATGAACGCTTAGCTATGAAGGTCATTCGGTTACTCAATCGATCAATACTTCTATTCTATAAAATATCGTCTACAAGCACGGTCGTGCACCAATAAAACAAACAAGGCAATCAATGAAAAGAGGTGGGGAGTGGGTAGGCGGAGGGTTGCTTATTCTACCAAAACTAGAGCCATCCATTTCTCGTAGTATAAATCATCAAAACGGTTCTCTATTTTAAACTTATTGGTGCAGTGGAATAATTTTCGCTTCCTAAACGCTCCGCTTGGTGAAAGATTCACATTTGTTGGGGTGTTTTTTTTTCAGAGTCATGCATGCAAGGTCTGTCAACAATAAGACACAGCGATGGTGTCAAATCCTGCCTGATTCATTGTAGATATGAATACTGCATGATATAAGAGTACGCAATTTTAAAATGAAATAGTCCCTACAGAATCAGAAAAGTGGCCATGGCGGGAAAGGGGGTGGGGGTGGTAGGGATTTGATTTTAGTGTTAAAGGCTTAGATAAATGCAAGCATTTTTGTAGACTCAGAATTGAGATAGAATATCTTGAATTCCACTCTACTGTAAACAGTGTGGCTGTTGTTAAGTACGTCGGGTTATCCTGTAACTTAATGTAAAAAGGCCTAGTAACTTAATGTAAAAAGGCCTAGTAACTTAATGTAAAAAGGCCTACAAGGCAATATTCTGTGTGTCAAAATTTGGAGAAGAGCTTAATAATTTTTGGTAATTATTATGGCTCGGGACATCTTGATACGTCAGTGAGGGATGTAAAAGCTTACAACGCCAACAATGAGGGAGAAAACATGGCATTTTCATACCCAGTACGAGCTAAGGAATGATGTAATTCCATAGAAAGACATACACGCACTTCTATGCATAATTCACAGATTGCTATTGCTTAGAAATCACCGTGCGAAAAGAAAGCGGAGTTAACCAAATCCCATCAATAACGAAAACACTGAATAACTGCTAGAGAGAACAAAATTAAAGACGTCATGGTACTCATAGACACTTCGATGACCCAATTCCTAATGTGAAGAAAATCATGTTATCTTACCTCCACTGTCACATTAGCAATGCAATTTTCAATATTCACAGCCAATCCTAGGTTTCAATTTGACTTAAGATTAAAAAAGCAAAAACCTTCACACTCAAATAGCATTCTTTTTTATCAAACGCACACGCACGCGCGCGCGCGCGCACGCACACACACACACTTTCTCTCTCTCTNTCTCTCTCTCTCTCTCTCTCTCTCTCTCTCTCTCTCTCTCTCTCTCTCTCTCTCTCTCTCACTCACACACACACACACATACACACACACACACAAAACCTGAGCAGTGAATTGTCGAAACTAGATTTCATAGTAGGACATCACGTTCTCGACCTTCAAGCATTTGTAAGACCTGTATATTCATGTTACTGCTCTTTTCTCGCTTCCTTTGTTTTCCTCACGAACACGAACTTCACAGACTCCAATATGAACTGATCCCGTGAAATTCGAATTTGCGAGGTCCTGCTATATTACTTTCATTAACCAGACACTTGCATACCTCGAAACTCCAAGTATCGGGCTGATATCTGAATCAATTTAGTAGACATGCTTCTGATCGGCAAAGACATGTATGGTCTAGGATTTGTCAAGAGCAGAAACCTGTCTCATGTGTTGCCAATTTTTGTTTTCCGTTGGTCAGTCTATTAGGCAGATCAGTCTATTCAACATCAGTCTTTGTGGGTTTCTCTGGTGATCTGCTAAACGCTGGTTTGCATGGGAAGGGGAGACCCAATTTTTATCTCCATATTTGGTGAAAAATGGTCACATAAGCACATTTTCACACCAAATAATTTCTTATGTGATATTCAGTATATCTGACGACCAGCTCTTTCAAGACATGAAATTTGCAGTCCATCACGGCTTCTCTTCGTGTCTCCGATGCCATTAACGATAAGTTGTAGAGTGCACGTTACATGCAGTTGAAATCAAAGTATGTAAAGTAAGTTTATGGCTTTTGGTTGAAACTATCAAGTTCTCCCCCCAAACCTATCTACACGCAGTATTGTATGGATTAGTATTTATTATGGGTACCTGCTAAAGACCAGAATCAGACGGCTGAGAAAAACAAGGTTTTATGGTGCTCCACAGTACTGCACACACATGTTAACAGTGTTGACGTGTCCCCTCGGGTTGGGGGCCAGGGCAGAGAATGACAGACATGGGCTGATGGAAATTTTCAGTTTTCCACAATAGTCACATCCACTGAAGGTATGTCCCAGCGGAACGGACGCTGTGGTAAACTGTTCATACCAAGAGTACGACCTTGAAAGGTGGGGGTAGCGATCAGGGATGGATTTTTTAATTGTTGTAGGGAGGGAGGAGGGGGCAAAGAAGCTGGTGGTCTTTTTGCTATGTCCGTGTTGGCGTGAAACTTCTTATTCAATAATGTGTAAAGAGAAGTATACGACCTTAAAGGTCGACATGACCTTAATGTCCCCAGCAAACAAACAGAGTTAAGTAATATTCTCCAAATGATTGCATGACTAGAAGTTCTGCTGAGCTTCTTCACATTAGAATTCAAGTTTCCAAAATAAAGTAGCACCTCACAGCGTCGAATCCTACATACAGATTAAAAAAAAAAAAAAGAAAGACCCACTTGAATGCCCCGCTCTGGGTCCCCCACGAACTCATCACTTCTTCAGCAAATGTACAGCTTATACAGACAACCTACACGTAAAATGGTCTTTATCAGAACATCGGTAGTTAATAGAAATAGGTGTACTAATATACATGATGTGCCTATAAGTTTTAGTTTGACAGTGGCCACAGTCAATTTTTTTCACGCTTTTAGCACTTATTTTTGCACAGGAAGAGACTCAAGATCGCAAATGACGTATTTCCTTTACCACTGGTAAAAAAAACAAGAAGATGAAAATAATCTGTTCAAATCAAGAAAGAGGAAACAATTACGCATGATGTTCAAGATAATCATCAGCTGATGTAATGGAATTTTTCTGCATGTACTGTAAATACTATAACAGTTGTGTGCACAAAATTAAATGTTTGGTAAAGAAGAACATGCCAGTAAGGATCTCATGTATAGTTTAACAAATGTCCTGAGAACCCAGTACAAGTAAGCGACATGAAAGGAAACGGTGAGTACTAAAAATCTAAGACAGTACAGGATCTTACAGATGCTTAAAGTAATTCAAATTGTAATGTATATAGAAAAGACCTTCGATCTGTACTAAAACCTTCATTGAAACTAAAAGTAGAACTAAAAGTACCTAACTAAAAATTCTAGTACCTCTTTACTTTTTGTTTATTATTACCTGTAAAGATGTCATCAACAGCTTTGTCTGAAACTCGTGATATTATGTAAATACATGCAAAATGTGGCTGTTCTTTCAGGGTCAAATAAGGTGTGGAAGAAGCTTCTTTTTTTTTTTTTTGTTCCTTCTACTGGGCTGAGATTTTAGAGGGCTTTAATTTTCACATTATGGACGTTATGACAGAGACATTATGATAGGCATACAGTGTTACTATCATACTGCAAGTTACGCAATAAAATCAGATGTGAATTTCACGACCTCGTAGTTGCATCTGTGCATTGTCTGGTTTCATAGTAGCGAAGACAACTATTCACTACCACTGAATAAGCTTAATCTGTGGAAACAGATATTTTCATTTAACCCATAGTCCCAACATGCACATCTGTCTCTCTTCTGCATATCCATATTTCTGTAAGAGGTCAAAACAAGCCAAAATAATAGTGAAAAAAAAAAAAACAAACCACAAAAAATGACACGAGTGAAATGCTTTTGCAGAATGACAGGAGAAAGAAAGATGACACAAGTGGAGCGCCATGAAAAATGACAGAAGTAAAACTTTCCACTGATAAGACCTGTAACTTAGTGTAACATTAAAATTTTTGTTTTGTTCTGTTTTTGTCATTTGACTTATCAGCAACTTCTTCTAAAAGAGAAACGTCTGAGGACGTGAACCCATTCGATCTAATAATATGACACAACACAGCAAATCATGACATAAGCAGAACTTCTATTCTAATAAATGACATCAAAAATTGTATGGTGGCGTGAGGGAATTGCTGGGATCAGCTTTGTCCACAAAAGCTGAGAAAGGGCATAAGAATGTCCCGGTGAAGCGACATGACGTGATGTGATGTGACGTGACATGATGTGACGTGCCGGATGAGATGAGCATATGTACCTAAGAGACAAGTTAAGCAAACTAAGCTAATGAAGGACATGATATTAGGGCCCTAAAGTAGGCCATAGCTTATGTTAAAATGTTCACTGACAACAGCTATGACAAGAAGAGGAAGTGGGTGAACCCTGACTTTCATAAACTGAAGTTGCTATAATGAATGGGGCTGTACTTGGCCTACAAATGTTGATTCACATTTCTTAACAGATTAGCTCAAGAGTGGTCTCAGCACAGATAACCACAATCTATGTTAGCTCCTTTTAATGTTGGTGTGCTTTATACCTTCCTGCCGTACAACTGGCAAGGACAGAAGTTCTTACCTAAGCATTGAAATGAGAGGCTCCAGTATTTAAGACAAAAATAGAAAAAGGAAGTTTGTGAACTAAACTTACAAGACAGGAGGGTAAGGTATTACCACAAGATCTGTTCAAATATGATCAAAGATGTGTCTGTACTTCCAGTTCACATCAACTGTATACAGACTTCACACTTGTTGGTTGGTTTGATAATTTTTTTAAATTCTCAGTTTCTGCAAGAGTTTTCAGATGCATCTGAATCCTCTGAGCACATGTGTGCATAGTAACTGACAATGAAGAAGATGTAAACTGACACAGTAAAAAGAAAGTCTGGAGTAAGGATGGAGGGATAGAGGGGCATGAGAGCAAAGTGGTGTGGTTAATCAGAGACAGCTTGAGTGACAGAGAGAGTTAAAGTGACAAAGAGCTTGGAGGAGCACTGGTAAGTAAATACTGTGTAAGTGAGGACAGTTGTAATGTTTTATATCGGTCAGAAAGGCCTTACAATACAAAAATGTATTGCACTGAACTGAATGGTTAAGGGGATGCATTCAAATTCATATCAAAAGGTTTAATTTTGTAACTATATGGGAATATTTCTTCATAACATAGTAATTTAGGTCATTAAACATGAGATTCTCGTTTTTAAAAAGTTTGAATTTGCTCTAAACACCTCTAAGGACATAATGAAAGAAAATTTGAAAACTGCAGCACAAAATTCATGATTTAAAGGCATTGAGATGCCAACAAGCAAAAATGTAAGGCTGATTTAGAGTATTCCTTTTAATCAGAAGTCTGTTGATACAATTTGATATACTGTAATTGGTCCAACAGATTAGGTTAAGCCAAGAACTTTTACTGCATTCACTGGAAAGATCAGGCAATGCATGGGCGTATCGGCGAAGTACACAAATTATTGCTCACTACATAGTGACAAAAGCAATCAACATTACAAAGAGGTATGAAAATGAAGAAAAAGGACTGACATTCTTATTTACAGCAGAAGATGATGAGAGAGAGTAAAATCTGACAAAAATCACAGCTGAATCCTCATTAAAAAGCCAAACTGAGGGGAAACCCTGATGTTCCATCCTGATAACAAAATACACCGTACCTGATTAAAGCAATCAGGTAAGCAGTAATAAAGGACTTGAGCACATAAATTACCTTAGCACATAACTTGTTCAGATATACAGAAAGTGGTGATAGAGCATTTAGGTTAAAGTGCAGAAAAAAAAAAATGTAAGGAGAAGAAAGCAACACATGATAAGCATTCACAACTGCCAGACTATCAGAATACACTTACGCAAATTAGGAAAACTTTATCATATATGGTCTGCATTGATGTATAAAGCTGTACCCCATACAAAGAAGTTTGGAAGAAAACTGCATTTTATACAGCCTGTTATTAACTTGGAAGAGACATCTTTATTCATAGAAGGTTTACTTTTTTATGTTTTTGAGTTCATTGATGAAATGCACTGATGTCATCAGAACTGGTCTCAAATTCGGAACAAAGTGATAGCATTTGTGGAAAATGGCCCTATACATCCACAGCTCCACAGGGATGACATGAGTGCTCTGTGGTATTTCTGAACTACTGTGATCCAAGACCATGTCATATTTTGATTCACTGGGGCAAGTGGTGCAAGTAAAATTGTTTGCAAATGTCACTTAAATTACTGCACCAGCAGCTAAGAAAGGGGTTGTGTCATTATGCAGGGTTATAAAAACTTATTCCACAAAATTAAGTTTGTTTCATTGAGAGCAGACTTATTATGGATACTTCTGGATTGGGATTGCTGACAATACATCTGAATAATGCACACTAGATAATAAGTCATTACACCAGCCACTTAAGAACAGATTTGCCCACCTGTACAGATTTTGACTGGCTGGCTGACCACGATGGCACAGCATGGTGTAGGATGACAACAGTAAGATGTAGGGCAACCACCATCCATTTCTTATGAAAGCCATCACCTCATCTCCTTACCTAGGCAGATCTTTTTGGGGCTCATAAAAAAAATTCTCCTCTTGTTTCCAAGTTAATGTACCTCTGATACTGAGTTGGGCTGACATTTGGCAATTAAGAAACCAAACAGTGTAGCTAAACTAAAAATATAACCTTCTTGCTGCTATAATCAGCCACAAATCTTTGAGCTAAGAGGTTTCAAATCAGCCAGCTGGCAGTGGACCGATTACACTGAATGTCAGTTAGTTTTATAATGGGACACAAGAAAGGGCAGTCACATAAGACAGGTGATCGTAATGAGGAAATAATATCAAAGCTGACCCTAAATCCAGTCGCCTTGAAAGATGGTCTGTAAACTAGATTTAACTGTATAACTAAAGGAATGAAGTTGCAGATAAAGTAGCTTGCAGCACTCTGATGGCTGGGATGGCCAGTTGAAAGAACTGGCAAGCAAACTGAGAGGAGACGAAGAGAATGAAAAGCTAGAACATCACTTCTCAAAGTGTCAGGAATGAGGCGACATGAGAGAAGGGGCAACAGTTGGAAGTTCTCTAAAGGCTTAAAAAGGATCCACAGTCAGACAAAAACAAAACAGCAACCGTTAGTAAAGAATCTTCACTGGATTTTGAACTAAATAACATGAAGCTGACAGAGCAAGGATGTTATTTCTCTCAACAAGTAAACTTACCTGCCATGGCTTCCCTGGATGTTCTGAATGTGTTACTGTATGAACTGCTAGATATCCCAAAGATGCAAATCCAGATATGACTAACACAACTTTTGCTGATCTTGGGATTTGCTTCTTCCCAGCTGATGATACTTGATCTGCAGTAAGACAAATTATTATCCATGAAGAGGATTTAAACTGTGTCACAAACTGGTCTAAAAGGTAGGAATGCACTCGATAAATTATGGAGAAAAAAAGGCAAGGTGAGAGAGAAATGTTAACAGATATTATAAATGGTGATACTGCAATATTTAATAAAATCAGATCCTGGGGGACAAAGTCAAGATTGCTAATTTGCGCTATTTGAGTTAAATGGGTACAACCATACATAAATTTTAAAAAAAGAACATTTAAAACCCATGCATCATTGCAACTCGCAGTTTTTTTGAAGACATAAGATTCATGGTTGTGAGTCCTTCAGTTCTTCCATCCCATCCCACCCATCCCACCCCTATTCTACCCCATTCCACCAACCCTCTCTCAGTGCACTATACATGTATTTGTTTTCTTTTTCAACCCTAACCATTTTCACTTATTCTATGTCCCCTCACTCTCCTTTCTGCCCAAACGTGGATCAACTGGCTGGAACAGTTGATAAGTCAGTACAATATTCCTTTTGAGATTATTCTTTATACATGTACAAGTTTATACAACTATAAATCTATTTTATTACTAGGGTTGGACATGTTCACAAAAAATGGGGAACTGCATTACGTTCTCCACTCTATGCCAAAATGGGGAACTGCGTTCCATTTTTCGTTCTATGCCAAAATGGGCAACTGCGTTCCGTTCCCCGTTCAGGTGAGACTATCAAATTCCGTTACGTTTATCCTTTCCATGTCTGAGGAACTTAGTTCTGATCTCTGTTCCGTTCCGTTCATTTTTCTCACCGCAAATAGCATGTATTTCCGAGACAGCTGATTTCACAACGGAAAACGACAATTTTGATATTTAATGAATGTTACTTTATGTGTGAGTGTTTTCCATGGTCAGGGAGGCAACATTTTGTAGTGTATGTAACTGTTACTTACTGATGAAGAAAATGATACTGTTCAACCCTTCATTAATGGACGAAAAAAAAAAATCCAACTTCCATAGCACAGGCGCATAAGTTAATATTAACTGCCAACTGTGCAGCATGCATCATTAAAATAGAAAATCTGGAGTCCCTCCCTCTTCCTGAATTCACTGCAAATAGACAGAAACTGGAGATATTATATGTGCACATACAATTTACGATTGCTTACAAATTTGAGAATTTATTTACGATTGCACGGAACCAGTTAAAAAAAATTGAGATCATGATGTATTGGTAGATCACAGGGCAGGCATAAGTCACAATTTTGGACAAGAGTCACTATTTGAGTAAATCCTGCCATTTATTTTCTTAAAGTCTGTGTATTCTGTTGCATGGCTCTGGTTGATGATAAACAGGTATTTTTTAAACGATCCTCGACAAGCCACAGTGTCTGATTCTGCATTACTAAGATACATTAAGCATTAAGTATGGCTGAAATGTGTTGCAATTACAATAATTTCAGCAATGCCTTTAATGGCAAAGAACAGCTTTGTAGACTCCAACAAAGGGAAGTCAGTATAAGGCGATGATGTCATGTGTATGAAAACAAGTGGCGCCGTCTACATAACCCAATGCCGCCCTCTGGTCTCTTCATGTGTATCATAATATCCCACCCCTAGTTCTCTAGTTCCTCTGCCTTTTCCACCTATGCATCTACGATATTCAATGTACGATATTATCTCACTTTTGATAATTATTTATGGCTTACTAATTGGTGTTCAGTTGTCAGTCACCACTCATGATACAGACCTCTCGATGAGCATAAGCGTAGTTTCACTAGAGACGGACTTGAGACGGTCAAGCCCCATGACGCAGTCCTGGATACCAGGTGTCATCACGTCTTTATCAGTATGGGCACACGCTTCTCCTGGGATTAAAAGCGATTAGCCAGTTCTTGTGTAACGCGGATGGCAACAGCAGCTTCATCTCGATGGTTTTATATTCCTGATGCCATGAAAGGGCAGGAGTGAAAAACTGCTGATTCGTAGAATGACCATTAAAACTGACAGGTTGAACGTAGCCAGTGATCGCAGTGTGGCGAGCTCAGTAATTGCCAACAAAATGGAAAAAAAAAATCCTGTAACTGATGTGTGAACGGAATTTGAACGGACTTTTATCTGTCTTTACCTGAAGCAAACCTTTTAGCCTGCCAAAATCTGCCATCTTTCTCTGCTAAGAGAAACTTGTTAGCATCTTTTTGTAAAGATGAAAGCTTTGCCCTTGTACTGATAGACACAGAATGATTGGTAGTGATCAATCTCTGCCAGGAAGGGGCAACAGGAAATGTCAACTTCAGTCTCTGACAATGACATAACTGACACAGCCGCAACCCTGACATCTTAATACAAAGCCTGAGGAAAAGAAAAATAAAAACAGATGACTTAAGGAATCACAATATTGCAACAAAAAGACTCAGGACAATATAGTGACTTTGTACCTTGGTTTGGCTTTTGAACTCAAGTTTCAGGTAACCAGAACAAAATTCAAGTTCAAAAGGTAAATTTAGTATTAAAATAAAGAGTGATGTGCTGGAGTTTTTCATTGAGTAGGTGTGGAGTTTAAGTATGTGAGACTCAAAATCATGAGGTTTAATCGTAATTATGATAACAATTAGCTATGATTATACTCAGTTTGGGACCACAATCAGCAGACATATTTGTCATGGTTATGGGTAGGTATTATTTCTTATCCTTCTCTAGGCTTTGCCACACTCTGCATATTTCACTTTCCACCAAAGTCTCAAAAACAACCAGCCAAACCAAAGATTCTATCATCATCACATGTTAATTATCTCATTTAATTAACATTTCCGAAAAAGTAGCACTTGTTCATTCACACTCCTGAGCAGATACATCACTAATGAAACAGACCTATTACAGAGCTGACCCATTGAAATAAGAGTACCACCACTCTCCTCTTCCCTTTTTCCATGACACTGTTAATCTATTATGTACTAGGCTATGCTTGTTTGGTCCCTGCTGAGTCATGAAAGGGGCCATCCTTGTCTTCTATGAGCCATTCTTAGCAAGAGTTATCATATCAGGGATACAATTTGGTTGGTGTACACCAAGCACAGTGAGTAAAGGTGCACTCCTACTTGTGTTTTTTTTTAAAAATATGATGTCTTTTGGATCACCAGAAAAGAAATTTTATCAACATGCCTGTACCATTCATGGTGTTAAATTTGTTAATGGAACATCTTATCAGCAGTCTGATGTTAGAGGGGCAAGAATTCCGCAGGTAACCACCCCTCAGGGTTAGGGGTAGGTTTAGGAGTAAGGGTAGGGTTAGGGTTAGGGGGAGGGGTAGGGTTAGGGGTAAATAATCCAAATGAAATTCATCCTGTCCCATCAAAATAATCTCTCTTTAGTATGTTGTTATTCCGGGGGTTGTTGCCTGCGGAAATCTTTCAGTTGGAGGAGGATATGGCAAGAATCAACAGTGATATGTATGCTAATTAATGAAAAAGTATATAAATTTCTGTCTCTTCTGCATTAGGCTTGACTTGCATAGAGACTGATGTTTCCTTTGCTAAGGAAGGGGTGTGGCATGCCCTTTTGTCAAACCTCAGGAATCAAACAAACACAGTCCTGGTCACTACTGAAGAGTAGTCTAGGCTAGACTAGTCTAGTATCTAGACTAGACTGATATTACAAAAAAAAAAAGCAAAAGGGACATGAGTGTGAATTTTAAATACAAGTACTCATCATAGGAATATTCTACAGCCTAAGCCCACTGCTGAAAATAATCAAAAACATGCAATTCATTCCACCTCACACCTGACCTTCTGCGTCGTGTGACTGTGACAGGCTCACTTTGCGACAAACGTTTTAAACAATTGCTTCCTAAATATATATTTTGTTTAACAGGAGTAGTGAAGCCCTAAAACTATGACTGCCTTCTTCCCCTCTAATTCCGAGCAAAACAAAAAAAAATTGCTGGGAACAAAAAAATGGATCGGTGGCAAAGATGTAGACGGCTATAATGCCCTATCAAACACACCTGTTTGCGAGAGCTGCCATGTTTACGAAAATCTAAAGGGAAGTCACTCCAGCGATACAAGGTAGAGTGACCGGAAATTTTGGGGGCAAAAGTCCATGAGGACGGCAAAAATGGCGCGACATGATTCAACTATCTATATCAAAGAGGTTAAATAGTACTAATTGGTAGTAGCACTAGTGGGCCTACATGCAAACCAACAAAACTTGTGACAATGTGAACACTAAAATTTTATCTCAATACCCCATCCACCCTATTCGCGTTTAGTGTAACTGCACACCGGTGAAAACAAGCTGACGTAAATGCCAACTGGGAAAGGATGAGTAATAAAATATATCAGATAGTGCAAAATCTTATGGATGCTTGAGGTGATTCAGATTACATTGTAACAATGAAGTCTTTCGAACTGCATTGAAACCGGTAATAATAATCTAAATGTAAAGAGGTACTAAAACATATTGCAAAATTCTAAAGACCAAGCTTCTTTAGGCAAAATGTGTAAACTGAAGAAAGTAATAGACAGCGAAGTCTATTTTTCTTTTTAGGTTACCCATTTGGTCTAATGAAAAAAAAGCTTCGTCTTTCAAAGCGTTGCAATAAGTCTTAGTACCGATACCTCTTTACTTTTAGTTTGTTTACCATCATCCACCTTATTCACATGACTTGGCTCAAAGGTCTTTCCTCTCAATAAAAGTCTGAAATGTCAAAGGACATCATTTCGACCAAGATAATGATGTCAGTGCCGAAAGGAGGTAATGACTGAACTTCAGATTAGGGTGTAAATGTATTCTCAAGCACTTCTGAAGATCAAACATGGTGGAAGAAACGCGCCACGGCAGGAAATGGTCATATAGAGAAGAAATAAATTGAATGCAACGTTTGAAATTCCTATTTCATTAATTCAGTCACTAGCACCCGCACAGCGCCCCCCTCAGTGCTAAGGACCCCAAAGATCAGAGGACCCTCGACGAAGGGAGAACAAAAATGTGATAAAGAGAAGAGTAAAAGAGAGGAGAGAGAGAGAGACGGGGAGGCGAAAGATGGCGTTTCGTGACACTCGGAAGACCAAAATAACTTTATTTATTAATAAATTGTGTTATTTTTGTTTGTATGTGTGTAAAGTTCTTGAAAATTAATACCAGCTTTTGCTAAAAATACCCCAGATTTGACATTTTTAGAAATAAGCTTCTCCCTAAAAGAATCACTGTTAACCCTAGTATGCACAAATTAATAGCCTTTACGAAATATATAAGAAACAATAAATTAAACCATTAAATTGCACTTATGTGCTATTAAATTTTACACACTTTTCAGAGACTAGCATTAAAAACATCTTCTGATGAATGCATGTGACACGGACTGATGTTTACAGTAAACGATTGGGAAGCATTAAAACGTGTACGGAAGAATAGCTTGTGAAGGCAAGGGGATACAAAGAAAGAGAGAGCATTTGGTTGCTGTGTGAGAATGGGCGTGGTTGGCAGTCGTGTTGTGAATGCGAATGGCTGGCAGGATTTAAAGACTAAATAGACTGTCCCTGCGGAAAACAGCATTTCGAACCCCCAAAATTTGCACCAAGAACTGCAAAATTTGCAGGCAAAAAGTGGTAAAATTTGCGCCAAAATTTGCAAATGTCTGCCAAAACAGCCTCTTACCTTCATTACATTTATTACCACGTCACATTGTTTACTAAAGTAGCATTGCAGAGCTGTAGAACTGGAGCATATTTTGAGCATAACCGTGGCATACAAAGGGCATTTTTCAGACAGAATCGGCCAGATTTGCACCAGATTGGTGGAAATGACTAAATTTGCCAAAATGTTCTAAACTGCATCAAATCCTGGGAAATGTTGAAATCTGCGGTAATTTGCGACCGCAATTTTCTGCAGGGGACAGTATAGTAATGGAAAGACTGATGTGCGACAGACAATGGTATGAAATGAGGTGGGAATAGATAACTTGTAAATATTTTTGAATGTATATTAATGTTCAGTGTTGGCATATTATTATGCCTATAATAAGGTTTTTAATATTGACAAGGCAAAGGTTCTTATATAGTGCTAAATGTATTTTGTTGCTGTGAAAAGTACGTGAATGTATTACATGTGAGTGTATTCTTGTTGCTCTCTTTTTGGCTTTAGCAGGGTGTGATGCCATCTCCACTTTAAAGACGGCTTTTATATTATTTTTGTATCACTTCCTCCCTACCGTTTCCTTTATAAATAAAGAAATCATGATGAAAGATTTCACCAAGCTTCTGCTAGAAGGGTCCCTTTTTGCTTCCATATTTTGTAAAATATTTTGCGGGGAAACATATTCTCAGGCCCTTTTGATCAATTATAAAGACCATTGATTGTCATTTTGTGTTTACCGTTTTGTCCTAAAAAACATTTAACTTCCAAGTCTACTGGGTAGAAATTGTTGATCTTCCAAATGTGTTGCAACTTTCTCAGTGACCAACTCTTTCAGGACCTTTCCATAGATATTTTGCATGGTAACCATTTAGCTTTCCCTAGTTTTGGTAGTGGGGTCAGGTTGCTGTGCAACCATACTTCAGGGATGTGACCAGTCCACAGGCTTTCAATTTGTTATACAGTAAAACCTGTGATGTAAGGACACTTAAAGGAATTAATCAGAAAAGTGTCCCTACATCACAGGTGGTTCTTCATCGCAGGGAGGATTGGGTTATCCAAGTACACACAACCGAGGTAAACAATGTTTCCCATGGCTTATACTTGAAAAGCGTATCACAAACTATGAGCCTCATATCACGCGGCAAATATGATGGTACAAATACAAACTGCATGTACAGTATTTAAAGACCAGACATTTGAAAATTAATACTCTTTTACCATTTGAATTATCACAGCACACTGGAAGCCATTTACATGTTATACAGTCACTTTTATTTGGTCCTCATTTAACTACACCTGTTTCTCCCTCAATGTTTGTAAAAGAAAACAAAAAAGCTCTTGGTAATAGAAATAGCAGAGTAGTAAGTAAGCTTGCAACTGGGGCATATCGGTCGTCCATTGAGAGTCTGTAAGTTTCCGTGATCAGTGTGTATTAAAAAGCCCTCAAACGAAGGAAGAAATCCTGACTTCCCGTTCCCACATTTATGGAGAACCCTGTCACTGACAGTCACGCAGCAATTATGCTGTAACCCTGTCCGTTTATCAGGAATAAAATTGATCGTCCTTCCCGATTGCTTAGAGTTATGATAACAATTACGAGACACTGTGTAGAAGTGTGTAGGCTACCTCTCCCCTCCACCCCCGAAACCCCCTTTTTTTAATACTGTTTTTTTGCCGCTAGGCGTGAACAGTGAGTACTATAGTAGTACTACTCACCTCGCGGCGCCGGTTTGTCTGGGTGCTTTCAGGCAAGAGAGAAGAAAAGCATAATTTCTACTAAAAGAACCTGCGTGGGTGGCTTACTGGATTTTTTCTCCCACAACTTGCATTCCATTTGATAGGCTGAGACCTGCTTTCAATGTCCTTTCAAAGTCCCACGTGTCCTTCCCAGCAGAGATCATTTTCACTTTACTGCACTTCATTCCTGATCACAGAGTTTTGTTTTTTTTTTCCTTGACTTTCTTTTCTTTACTTCTAATGCTAGATTAATGTTGTTTGTGTGGTCTTTTCCTTCTGTGGATTTTACTTACTGCCTACCGAAAAGGGGTTCTTCTGAAGGCAGATTCACTTCGCTTTGTGGCCCTGCATGGACTTCGCCTCAACAACTGGACTCACCGCCATGGGGCGCCACCGATACCGGTACTGAACTTGTCCCAGACCCCGGCCACGGGCATTTTGATAGCAAGGAATGGGCTGTCCGGTGTCGGCAACACTAGTCGGTAGTCGCGATTACAACGCCGCCAATAATGGGCTTCGTGGGTCTAATATTGTGCAACCAGTATTACGTCTGCGGTAGGCATACGCGAGAGATGGTCTTCCCACCCTTATCTCCCCACCACCACAGTCACCGTGCCGTACCCTCTGCTCTTTGATGTAGGTCTAAGCGGTCATTGTTGGACTCAGGCTATCCGACTCAAGAAATGCATAGGGTGGTGTCACAGTGAAGACGGCTCTTTGATCGGTGTCCGCGCCTCACGATCAGAGGGAGCCGCTGATCGGAGGTCGGTTCCAGTGTAAAAACGGTCGGGGAACAATAAATGTGTCCGTAGATAGGAGGGGGTCACTCGTCGAATGGACCGCAGAGGACAGGTTTTTACTGTATTCATGGACTTGCTCCAGAACTTCATTGCTTAATTCCCTCAGATCGCTCGCTGTATCACACTCCATTGAGGCCAGCAGTCTTTTGTATGTCTGATGATTCTGGTCACATCATGAAGGACCACACTGCAATTAGTTATCAACGAAGAACAAGCCATTGTCTGGTCATGATTTGAGTATGTCAGGAGTGGAGTTTGCTTACGCAGAGGCTGATTTCTTGTAGTGGTGACTCTGGGCTATGATTTAATCCAAACAAATGTAACTGGCGTGTTTACTGGATTATCACTAATTGCATTTCGTAATGAGCATAACAAATAATATAAGAAAGATTGGGACTTTCAAGGTGTTTTTTAATGCTGCTAAGTCCATATTATTTATTTTCATAGTAAATACCGTACGCTGGAGTGTATTTTGGATAAACCATGACAATAGATTAGTAAAAATTACGAGAGGCCAGCCTTTGTCTAATTCAAAGCATGGCCAAGCAGGACTGTGCATCTTAAAGGATAAAGCTGCAGTTGCTTAATAATGAATAACAATTATTTTCTGGTTTTGAAATGAATAAGTCTGGAGGAAGGGTTGCACAAAGGCTGATTTATTACAGCTGAAAGAGTTCATGGTTCAATCCAACATATTATGGGGTGGTAGAATTTAGAAATGCCTCAAAATAAGCATGTTTATCGCATCATTGCTATTTTCATTTCAGAATATGCATAGTATGATGTATCAAAAAATGTTGGGACTATGGAAATGTTTTGTAAAATCTCTAGTTTTGTATTAAGCATTTACATTATAAACGTGTCCAAATGTAAAATTGTACATACTAACTTGAACATCTCACAAAATATAAAATTTCAATTGTTTCTCTGGCATTGTAGTTCATTGTCCTGGACCCAGAATTTAAGTTCACATGGTCTTTCTACATTTTTATGCAGTAACCCTGTATCTGAATCTCATTCCTTTATAAGCTTTAAGGTTATTGCACCAAGGTGACAATCTGTGACAAACACCCCACAGCTAAATCTATACCTCAAGTAACACACAGACCAAGTTTTTTTGTAACATATTTATTACGATCTAGGACTTGGCATGGTGATATAAAAACATGTCACATAAGAAATGTCAATGTTCATTTCACATAAACACCGAAATAATAAGTTCACACCACTTTTTCTACTAGTATTTACATCTCTATTACCTGTGAACTCAATGACAGAAAATTCACCCCGAAAGAGGACTTTAAATATGACATAAAAATATGACATTATTTCTGAAACTGTTGCAATGCTTGATAGCAGGTTTTACAGTCAATGTGACTCAAATAATTTATCACAATAAACTGAACCGGGGGGTAAACTCAAGACATATTTATTACAAAACCTAAAGAACACTATGAATTGATTTACATTAAGCATATTCTGCAATATCCGCAAAATGATCCAACCCAGCTGTATGGAACCCCAAAATATTTTGTAATAGATCTAATTATTTTAGTACAGAAGGTTTTCATACTTAATATGTGCAAGCATACTTCTCTCAGTTGTACACTGTCAAGTGTAATGGCCACAATTCACCATGGAATTGAAACTTCAGAAGCTGCACTCACAACTGAAAAGGCCTTACAGTATGTGACTGTATTAATGCCCAAGGCTTTGTCTATAACCATTAGGTGTGTCACTTCCGCATGCGTCAGAAGTGCCAAGCCTGCCAAGGCCACCTTGCATTTTGCTCTAGCTTCGGCACAAGAATGATCACAAAAGCTTCATGACAGCTTGTCTACTTCCAATGTTTTATTATTTACTTATTATATTTAATAACAAAAAGAGTTTATTTTTGCCAATCCTAGTTTTGACAGAACTGACATATTGCCAAACTATTCTGTTGGAAGGTGTGTACCGACAATAAGATTACAACAAAGCAAAAATGTGAGTTTTGGTTGGAAAATCACTAAAAGCCCTTTTTGTTGCAGTACTGGAACCATCTCACATCAAAGTCTAGGCTAAAATTACCACAGCTCTGCTGTCATATGATTAAAAAAGCACATATGCAATACAGTTTGTACTTCATATGTGCCTTTTTGTCACAAGACAGCAGAGCTGTGACACAGTGGACTTCGGTCATGCTGACAACACAGTGAGAAGTAAACTGATTGAAAAGGGATCTTGTACTAACAGAGGTGAGCTGATGGCAGATTGTTCAACCGTGACCTGCAAATATGTTCATTTACAGGAATTGAACTTCATGGGACCTGCATACTGCCAGGATGTCTGAAGGGCCACATCTTCGACACACTTGGACTAGGCAGATGGGGGCCTTCTAACAGCGTTCACTGCAGTTATTGAACAAATCAATTACTTTTTTCTTGGGCTACTATGTGATGCAACTAATTAAATATTGTGAGCCTTTCTCATGCATGACTGCAGCTCTCATATTGTCATGTGATATTCTGAATCACAGGTTCGGGATTTAAGCAGAGGCTAAAACAAAACTGCATGCAAATATCCATTCATACAGGCATAAACATCCCCAGTCAGTCCATCCAGAAAACACTTGACATCATCATGAACTATGTGTCCCCCAGTGAGAAACCTTCCTCCTTGAGTATCATTTCTCGACTTTTCTTGAGCATTGCCCTGACTCTGCTTATCAGATCCTGTGAAAACACACAAAAAAAAAATAAAAATCATAAAATCATGGTTTATGACAATATGTTTAATGCAAAAATACTTCTGAATTAATCTTTGGCCTCATATCCTACAGTGAGCAACGAAAAAAATAAGGTCACTGAAAAAAAAACCCAACTGATAATGGCCCCTTTCCAATCTGCCAGCAACATTTAAATATTCGAGGGGTGCCTGCACAAAGGCAGTATCTCCCTTATATAATTCATATAACGATGCGGTGTTTGCGCAGGCACCCCTCGATATATAGTTTGTGTCCAATAATATTCACCCCCTCCTTTTTGTTTTCTCCTTGCAATTCAAGAAATTCCCTAATTTTTCATGAACTAGTCTCAAACTTTTGTCATATTATTTGTAGGGAATGTTTGTTTTTCCTTTTCTGGGTCCCTTGGAATTCTGCAAAATGTGAAGACTTTAGCAGTGAATCCACAACTCTTATGATTTGGTTAATATGGGAAGACCCTGAAATCAAGCAGATTTACAAATTTCCTTGCACTTTTTATCTTCCTACACACATTAAAATCATAGTTTTGGCTACCGAGGACCGATCAGTACATACCGAAGATGCTACAGGTGTGGTGTCTGTTGATGACCGACTGGGAGTGCTCCCCCTTGACAAACTACTCGTGTGAGTTGCTGGAGAGTTACCCTGGCTTACTGTCCAACTAGAGGGGGCCATCAGCTCCTCAGCGCTCTCACTGGAGATATAACAGAGAAAAGAATGAAAATGACTCTCTCATTCTTTTCAATTGTGGCTCACATGTTCATAGAGAAAGGATAATGTATATTTGTACACACAGCCTCACCCTAATCAGAGCATAGCTTCACAAAGCTTCAGTTACTTTGCCCTTATGGTGAAGCACAAAACATTTATACTGAATGAGTCCCAAATCCCTTCAAGCTTTCACATTTCCGTGGGTTTCAGTGTCCCATATTTCATGCACACTCAACCTATCAGCAATATACAACATACTGGACCTTGTCAGCTCAAATCTCTTCTTAGCCTGAATCCTAGAAATCAGAAGATGTGTTTTAAAATAGAGCAAAAGTAAGCTGGACCCTAGGAACTTAAAACTGAGGGGCCCAGTCCATTATTCTAAGGTTGCAAAATGTTCAATTTGGTGAGTAAGATTATATTTGGAATATACAAGACTTGGTTTTAGACATAACAAATCTGCAGGTATTCCAAGGACATGCATTTTGAGTTGTATCAATTTCACAATGATACGAGAATGTAACTCAATGTCTTATTTTGCTTAATAACTGGGCTGGAATCTGGGCTCACTAGCACAAGAATAAGACATCAGTGAAACAATTGCTGAAACGTAATCCGAAAAAGCACTTTGCAAGCTATCTCTTCTTGCAACACTCAGTGGAGGAAACTGTTGCTGTAACTTCAAACTGCCCGACGACTATCTATAAAACTTTGACAATTCATCACATTGCAGTGGAAACAACTGAATGTTCTTGTCATAAAAAGAAACACAACTCTATCAGCCTCACCACAAAACTGACCTGTGAGTCAATGACTTGGCTTGTCTTAGAATACTCTCTACTGAACTCGAGGGAACTGAAGATATATCGGGCACAGGAATGGAATTGAGATCCATGCCATGATAGCTACCACCTTCACTACCATTACTCATTCTTGTTTGCTCTTCAGTGAAAAAGTTTGTCAAATCAGAAGGAGACTTGTCTAATACTTCCACATCACTGCTGCTGCTTGCTCCACTGCTGGCATCTTTACTGGTTGATGCGGGCTTAGTATGTTTAGAACTTCTTTCTTTACTTCTGTGCCTGCTTTTATCTTTCTTTTTCTTTTCCTTATCCCTAGATTTATGCTTAGACTTCTCCCTCGAGTGTCGAGATTTGTCCTTGCTTTTCTCTCGTCTTGCTGGTGACCTGTGCAAAGGCAGAAACAATATTACTTGATTGTCCTGTGAGATAAAGACCTAATCATAGCATAGTATATTTACATTAGTCTCATTCATCTCCACACTCTTAGAGGACAAATTCACCACAACACATATCTCTCTGTGAATTGCAATTGCTTTAGAGATGATGCACTTCAACACAGATACAGTTGTGAGCTACATAATGTGGCAGTCTTGATGACTTCATCAGTTTCAATAACAATTTCTTCCACAGCTCACTCATCAATCTTTACAATCCCAGTAGGGATCAAAATAGCTGACAGTGTCCATCCAAACAACAATATTATTTGTGATATAATGTGATTAGGAATAATATTTACTTTCATTCCACTAATCACCTTATCTTTCCATCATCTGTCTGCCAGGGTTGTCATGATGTTCATATTTCTTTTGTAGGGGGAGAATATTGCATAGCAAAGATACTTCTGTTGAAAATTTGCCTGAAATGTGTTGTAAAAGTTGTATTTTCCATTTGAGAAGCCAGTATCCTTATTTTTTATGACTCAAGCTCAACAGCAGTTTAAAAATTGATGTTTAACAGTTACTGTCAAATACAACAATGAAAATAAGCGGCTCCATGAAAACGTAGCTTACTTCGATTTTGACCGGCGATGTCTTTTCTTTTTGTCATCTTTTCTGTGAGGTGATCGAGATCTGGACCTTCTGCTGCCCAACACACTGTCTCTTGATCGTCTCTGCCATGGTGGTGTCCTGTCCCTCATACTTGACCACCCACCTGGTCTCCCTGACCATCTAGGTGGACTAGGCCGACTTGGAGACCTGCAAGAGATAACCATCATACGACACTGAGGGATACAACAAGAGTGACAAAGTTCTCAAATACTGTGAATGATAAGCCACTTGACTGCCACCTACGATCTTCAGCTTTTTGTTGTGGGTTTGAAATATTCTCTCTTTGGCAAGAGACTAGCTTTGGAAATTTGAGAAATGGACTTTGCTCACAGAAAAAAGTACTGGCCATCTGTATATGTGATTAGAGTTAGTTAACCTTTCAACTGCCGAAATAAAAATTTAGATTCTGTATTCTCATGGCCACAAATCTGAATACCATGAGCAGACACTGCATTCAGAGCATATTTGGCAATAATTGTGANTCTGTCTCATATTTGTCCATGAACACTTCAGACATCTTGGCAATTACAGACAAAAAGTACAGCTTAGTGGTAATGCACTTATTTACATGTCAATAATCCACTCACCAACATAAAGGGTGGCAGCATCTTCTGGTGGAGGTGGGGAGGAACATGTTGCAGAGGGCTGGTTTGACTTGAGCAAATTCAAGAACATTGCAGCCTTTTTCTTACGTTCCAACTGCAGCTGCTTTTCTTTGTGGGTCTGAGATATTCTCTCTTTCACAGCACTTGCAAGTTTGTCTTTTAACTTTTCTTCAACTGAAAAGGAGGTTAGTATGTTACTGTTTTACAAACTAGGCAGATTTCACAAAAATGAGTGGCACTTTTTCCCTACCAGAACATTTTAAAAGTATGCCTTAAAGGTGACCGTTGTTTCTCTGATGTGCAATTATGGCATGTTTTCAAGAACCATGTACCTGAGTTCCTATGTCTACCTTCTTGCAAACACTGAAATCCCTTTCTCTCCTTTATATCCTAAATGGTAAATGATAGAGTTAAATTTGAACTTCTCTCCCATTGTTGCTCTTGGATCTTAATGGTAAAGCTCTTCTGTGTAACTCCAGAAATGAATTTAGCAATGATACTGTGTGTCTATACATTAGATTTCATGAAAAATAATTTGCAGTCCCATAACCTTGTACTAGGGGGCACCGTGCACATACGCTAGACCGGCGAACTCGACACGCACACCGCTTTCTCCAACTTCACACACCAATTCCTCAATGACCATTCGGTCTATCTGCATAAATTTAGCATCAATGAAAAGCCCAGCCTTTCCTCGTCAGTTTCATATCAAGAACATTACATCTCATTGCGTAAAACATCGAAAAAACTCCGGCTAAGGACCAAGGGGTAGGCGCCGGATTGTCTGCCTCGCTGTGGCACCTGAAATCACAGCTTGCGCGTACTGTGTTACGTATGGTGGCATTGTTTGAATGGAATTTTCCAGTGATGAAACTCATTATTGGTTCCCAAAACCATGTGACTTAGAGAGATGAATGGACAGAGATCACGTGGCAGTTTCCTCGAAGTTTCTACGTTGTCTATGAGAAAAGTTACAACGTTTCAAAGTTTTTGAAGCGATTTTTAATGTCATCAACAACCAACTGCGCCGACGAGGACCGTGAAATATAAAGTTTATCCATTTTCCTCAACGATACTAATTTGATTAACGAGATAGTACAACGTTTTGTATGAGAAAACTTTAAATTTCCAACCCATGGTCGGCCCGATTTAGCTGGTCAGCTCTTGCCATGTTCCCTTTGCCGCAGTTCAAGGGCAGGTCACTCGCGTTCTTAGCAGCGTGTCGAATGTACACAACGCGAGATAGTGACACGCATGGGTGTTTATTTGCCCGCTGCATTCGATATTTGCATTGATTACGCCAAGAATGGCTTTGGAACTTTGCTATATTGTAATATTAATGAAACACATTTATAAAAATTGAGTTCGCAGACTTAAAACTTTGCGATCCCAGTCTGGCTCACCTGGCGGACACACAGTCAACCGGGTCTAGCCGGGGTTGACTATGGGGTGGGGAGGCGGGGTGAAAGCAACGTTTTAGGTTATTTCTGAGAGAGCATTGTTGCTTTTTGTGGTTACAAACTGATGGTGTTTGATACAGGCCTTAGGGATTTCAGCTTTGGAGGCACCAGACTAATACATTTAGTTCAGTTCTCAGGCACATGTAGATCTAAACCAAGTGCCCTACACAGTGTGTAAACATCGTATCACGTTGCTATACGGCTAGACTAGTTAGGAATTTGTAGGTCCAAATTGCATGCAGAGATAAAATCAGCTTTGTAGTCCACAGTTTTCCTGAATAAATATTCAGATGCTTTTATGATGCACTAGAAAACATTGATTTTTTACTTGTAACAGTAGTGTCTCGTCTCTGCAACCTCTTATGTTTTACATCAATTTTTTTTCTTACCAATCTCAGCATTCCTTCTTGAAAATGATTCTATGTAATACAGTTTGTCATTCTGAGTCAGAAAATATATAGTTTTGTATACTTATTATAATAAATAACGGTGCGATTTAACTTCAAAGTTGTCAAATCAGTCTTATCTGCCATCATGGCGTCCATATTGGATTATGTAATCATGATTATTGTGTAACACAGTGTTATCTTATAGGTCAGAATATACAGATTACAAAAATATATAGTTTATAGTACCTAATGTTAGCAGTAAGGTTAGTATTTATTATTTATCCTATATCAAAGCACCAATTTATCCTATTTCGGTGCCATTCTCTCTTCTATTAGTGTCTGTATTTTATGTTCACCAAACACAGTGAAAATAAGTCAGCTAAAAAATTCATAACTCTGAAACTCACCATCCGATTTACAAACTTTTTTTTTCATTGCACTCAGCTGAATGAGCTCTATCTATTTATCTTCATATATGACTTCTGAGATCACTTTAAATTTTTTGACGGTACCCCCTACTTGTACTCCACATTCTCCTTCAAGACATCAAAATAGGATGCACAAACTTACTTTCTTTCTGTGAATCTTCATCTCCAAACATTCTTGAAGTTGGAGTAGCTGACCCTGATGGAATCTCTGACAGGGTATCTTCCCCCTGCTTATCTTCTCCTGAAAATTTTAAATAGATGACAGAAAACTAAAGATCATTCGAAAGCTAAAGCAGAATCTCACTGTTCTTCCCAGCTTCAGTCACTCATCCAAACCCTTGCCCATCTCCATGCAAGAAAAACATCATGTGAAATACTGTTGAAATGCAAAGTTAATGCAAAAGTTTAGAATACTGACTGTTCATGAAGTTGGTAACAAACTCAACTGTGACAATATTGGTATGAATGTATATTTCCTTAAGTGCAGTGACTGAAGACTTTGTGGTAATCTGTCTCCGTAAGCCATTACCTTTTCAAAGAAATAACATTTGATACTCTGCATTCAGGTAAAGGATGGAATATAATAAAGCAGATTCCAGAGTAGTAATGTTAAAAGATGAGCTAGTAACTGAATCCTTCTGCACATAATGAGTTATTGAATCCTGGTGTACACAATAAGTATTAACTGAATGTACAAAAAATCGAAATAATCATTCTTGAAAGTCTCTCTATACCAATTCTGAAGGTACTAATTCAACTTTGAAAAAAAAACACTAAAGAAAAAACATTCTGTCTAAAGTGCAGATTTTGAACAGTTCATATGTCCCTGGAAAAACAAATATGAAATTCTGACAAACAGGAAAAAGCAGGCCTGTGACAAATAAGCGGGAAAATCCATCTGATTATAGTCTTTACTTATCTAACCTGTAATCGTATGTATGCTATCTCATTGCTCTTCCCTGCATCTTAAAATTGCTGATTAAAATTAAGCAGGTACTGGTCTTCAGATAGTCTGAATGCCATAAGCCCATTGCCCTAAGCATTAGGCCACGGCTTAACTGACTGTTAGGCGTTGAGGTAAGCACTGTTGTGGTGTACATGGCCTGTGTTCAGTTTGACTACAACGTCACTATGCAAAGATTGGCTGGCTAGCACAGGGTGCAATTTTTGTCTTTCCTTGACATCACTAATAAATTTAGGGGTTCTATCTACTTGGTATGTAAGTTGCGGTCAATGCCACTGGTTATGACAGTTAATACCAGTGTTTAGTTGCTTAGCCTAGGCAAAGCTTCATGGTGCCAACTGTTTACAAGAGTTCTCCAAGAAACAAAGGTCAGCAAGATGTCACAGCAACTGGATCAGGGTTCTGGGCCAAAGGTTGTTCTCTGTGCAGAGCTGCCAAACTCCAAAACTGGATTTTCATATTCCAGACATCAAAAATTCATATTCTGACCTTGAGTTTCATACTCACACCAGTGTAGAAAAATAATTTTGTGAAACTTAAATGAATGTCCTCTTATGTGGCTGTTTAGTCAATAGTCATACTTTTAGGTATGTAGATAACTACTGCTCCTGTATCATACTAAGAAGCTTATCTTCAGTTTTAAACTGAAGTAATCGGAGTCCCCCAGTGTGGTAAAATAATATACTTGATTATCAACAGTTCTTTCCATATCCTTTCCATATACATGTAATTTAACTGCAATTTTGATTAAGTGAATTCCTTTTAATTAAAAAAAATCCCCCTCTCCAAAATAAAAAGAATAAAAAAATACAACACCTGATAAGACATACAAGACACTGGCAATAATAACACTAGAAAGCCTGATTTTGTGAGACAGTTTCTACAAAAGAAAGTTTAAATTATTTATACCCTGCTAAAATTTAGCCATATGTCACTGGAACCTTGAACTGCATAGACAGCAGCAATTGTACCCAAAAGTAAAATGCTCATATTCATATATATCTTAAATTGCTCAGTCCTAGATTTAAGCATGTCATCTGCTGGCAGAGCAGGAAAGAGAAATCTATTTAGAGCTAGCCCTAAACTTTCCAAACTGGGACTTTGAAAGCTGGCGCTGTCAGGCTTACTAGATCTAGTAAAACAGTAAAGGTCATTAACCTTGGCCCTGAAGCTAACATTATAGTACACTGTGCTCATCCCATATGTAGGTCATCTAATGCCCTGACGGCCTACAGTATACACATAATAGGCCAAATGAAATATAGCCTACATGATAATGTCTGGGCACTCTGGGTATGGCACAATGATATGCTTGATGGGATTCCTCCAGCATCAAGGTAAAGCCCCAGGCACCACAAGGTTGTCTGGAGATGGGTTGAACAATACTAGTAAAGCCTTCTGTGACTGGTAACTATGACAGCTATCTTTCTAAGAGACTGCTAGTTTCAATTAAACTTCTACTGGATCTAGCAATTCCGGTATGCGGCCAGGAAATAGACCTAACAAACACGCCAAACGGAGCTGGCGAAAGTGAAACTAAGAAACGTGCGCCAGTATCGATATTGCTGTGTACTTTATGGCATAACAGAATGCCAAGGTGTATACCGTTCTGTACTCTACAATTTTCAGTTTTTTGTTGTGAGACTCGATTACTTGTACTCATGACTAAACCAGTCCATTTTGATGATTTTCAGTACAAGAAAGCTCATTAAGGACCTGACTTCGTTGCAGAAGGCATTCACAATAATCTTTTTTATACTGAAAGTCGATTTTTGCATTTTGAAGAGTATGATTTGTATTTTTGTACTGAGATCAGATTTTCCTAAGAAATACGAAAATTTTGTAATAGTTGGCAGCTCTATCTGCGTCTAATTCATGTTTCCTGTTTCAAACTTCTTGTATCATTGTAGCTATTTTTTTTTTCAATCTTAATAGTTCTATATTCAGGAAGCTGGGCTGGACAGTTTGATAAATCATACAGTTTGATTTATGGTCTCCTATTAATTTAACTTTGCAGTTAGAATAAGACAGATCACCCCTGAGTGTCATGACTGGAAAGACGGTGAAACTTCATGTACATATGTCCATATTCAGGCGTGAGTTTACAATTGTTATTGTAAGAACAGACATGGCATGGGCCTCTGACCGATGCCTGCCCAATAAACAGAGGCGATTATAAAAATAAATTTAAAAAAAAAAAAAGATCTAGATCTACAAATCTCTTAAATAAAAACAACAGACTTGCAATTAGAAACTAGTTTGCAGCATGTGCAAATGACGGATCAGTAGGTCCTACTCGATCAGTATTTAAATTAAATGAGAGAACTATAACTTTGTGATAAGGAGTCACAGGAAAGTTTGGGTGTAATTAAACAATTGTCTACGTAAGAATATGTTTTCTTGAATCCAAAGACATATTAGTGACATCTTGCCTTCACTGCTGTCATACTCAAAGAGCCTGAGCTTCCCAGATGATTGACCACTGTCTTGGTAGTCCCTGGGCCGAGATTTGATAGAGAAACTGACACTGCGCTGATTGTTGGCACCCTGTTTGTCATCTTGACCGTCTCTGTCAGAGCCTGACTTGCCTAGCTCCTATAACATGAAGAATGAGTTCATTAAGCTTACAAAAGAAGCAGCTATACATTTACTGAGAATTATCTAATATTATCAGAGTTGATATACAAGAATGCATTTCACAAATTAGGGCAAATGCAACATTTGATGTCATTTTGTTCAGAATTTTAATTTGAATCTAATAACATTTTTGCAATTGTCTTTTCACGCTAACAACAAAGAAGTTGTATGCAATCATTATTTCTTCACATCTCATTCTTGTGGAATATGACATCATGCTCATTATTTAAATGTGCAAAAGCTTAATGTGATAATGTTTACAGAGTGAAGAAAGTCCTCATTTGTCAAAAAGCACAACCAGATGATGAGGTTTATGTAGCTACAAGTACCATCAATTACAAGGATAAAATCTCCCTTTCACCATCAGAGATAATTCATCCATTCTCCCTGAAACACTTCAAGAAATTTGATATTCAGTCACTCCATCCACTAGCATTAGAATGTAACAAACAAAAGAAGATTTGTATTATTATCCAATCCACCCTCTTTTTATCTCCCTTACCTGCAGATATCGTTCTTTCTTCAATTTGTAGTAAGGGTAATGAGCATGATACTCATTGAGAAATTGGAAACGCGGGTCTTTTCTGTTCATGACAACCATCTCAAATTCTGCCCCATTTTTCGCCACGTACATGGCCATCCGATCTATGATTGGCTGCACATCTGGAGGTGGTGGGACAATTGGACTGGGACCTTCCACTCTTGCAGATGCTTTATGTTTTCTTTTCTTTGGAGATTTACTGGAAACAAGATAACATACAAAAACATCAAGATTATAGCAACAGTGCAAAAGTCCTGACATATTTGTTAGTATAAAATGTTTCTGGCTCAGTGACTAGCAATGATCTCATTCAGGCTTATTTGAATCATGACCATGAATGGTGTGTGTTATACTTCACAAAAGAAATGTATAAAATATTATTGGCACTATTTACAAGCTCCAAGGAATAAACAGATGTGTCTTATTTCATCCTTACTTGTTTAGTTTAACCTAATAGATGGTCACTGAAATATGCATATCATGCACAAAACTTTACAAAAACATGAAGGAATGACAAGAAAGTAACTAGTGGGTCACAAATTCATCACACCCTGCTGAAAGATAGCTCATCCAGGATCTTTTAACTTACCTTCTCCTTCTAGGAGATCTTGGGCTTCGAGAAGAAGACCCCGATGATAAAGATGATGAAGAACTGTTTGACCTTGATCGCCTCTTTTTTCTCCGTCGATCTCGAGAAGGGAATGGAGCAATGTCACTATCCTCAGTGCCAGGAGGTGGTGGCTGACCATACAACTGGTCAACAAATGCCTGACCATTTAGTGAACTAACTAGAGGTAGTGTGACAGGCTCTGTGCCAGGGGGAGGAGGGATGTCTGGGTAAGGAGGAGTTGTGTGAAAGTAGGACTCCGGTTCAGACAACGGTACAGATGGTTGAGGTTGATTCAATAAGGATGATGACTCTGATCTGGAGAAAGCTCTGCGGAATCAAGAAAGAGCTTGTGTCTTAAACAACATTCAGTTGAGTTATGGAATGATAATTCAGTTTCAATACAGCATATATCTAAGACTGGGTTTTATTTAGTATAAATCCTGTAGAATTCTTAATAGCATGGTCTGATTTTACAGGACTGCAATAAATAAGATTTTTTGTGATCATGCCTTGTTTTCATGCTTCATGCTCAGTTTTCACCTACATTTTCAAGCTGACCAGCACATAGCAGTGTGGCGGTACCTTGTACATTTAAAGTAAAAAATGCATAAATGACAACTTACGATTCTGTGTTCTTGCGTATGGAGTTTATAAGTGCTCCATATGGTGTATCATGTATAGAAACCTTTGGCAGTTCTATGGGTTTGGATGGCTGTGAACAAAAAAGTATATTCAAAAATGTTATTCTACACTATCTTCCCCAATGAGTGTTTGGGAAAAATATAATCTTACTGGCCAAAATTCATAATTAGTTTTGTGAAGGTAACAATTAAAAATAACTGCTTTATGATTCTGATTTCTCAGAACTATATGATCACATAAACATAACCATACTGTTGCACATCTTATACAGAGCTTTGAGACACTTTGCTTCAGTCTGCAATAGAGTATTTTCTTATGGAAATCATTGCACAAGTAGCCATTTGTCCTGTTGCTTTCAAAACAAAATTCATCTGATTGACATCACACGAAATATCAATATGCTTAGGGAGTTCCGACTACCATGTTATACTCTTTGTCCATGGGGAAATGTAAGTTACCATGACAAAATTAAGTCATAAATCTCACTAAAAACAATCTGAATCAGCAAGAAATGAGGACAATTTTTAAAAATATTGCTGCACTTATCAATATTATTATTTCAGCCCTATCTGAGAAATACCAGATGACATAAATAAAATGTATATAATGTCAAGTCTTACCGGTGGTGGTGGAGGAGGAAGTTGTGTGGTGGAAGACAAAGATGGATGAAGATAACCTTGGCTGTAACTTGTTTCTGAAAATCATAAATATAAAAATATGAAAAACTCTCTCAGCAAACCTCTACTGATAAAGAAAGTAAAACAAAAACATTTACTTATCTTTGGCTGGTCCATTAATATGATATTTCCATCAGATTTATGAATCTATCTGCAAATTTGAGATATGTGAACCAAGCAAGAGGAATCTAAATCTTCACACACTGTCTCATTCACTAGCATCACTTTCTGGTATCTAAAGAAGAATACAAAACTCAGCTACCTTTTTGTTTGTGTTTACATCTGTAAAGATTTATAACGAATTGCAACAGATTAAGCAATGACAAACACTGACCCTTTCAATTATCCCTCCTCTCCCAAATTCAGACAAGCTGAAGCATAGTCTGTGTTATCATTGTTTGTTGCATGCCTCTTTCTTGTAAGAAAATAGGTTACCTTTCTTCTGGTCTTCATCATGATCTTCCTCTTCCTCCAGTGGTTTATACTTTCCAGACTTGATCATGCTCACCACATGTTTGTAGTAAGGATTCAGATCATTCTCAAAGTGAAGAAAGTCAAACTGTGAGTTTCCTGCTTGCTTTGTCTTCAACATGATCTCCATTTGGATACCATGCTGAGCAATGAAAGTGGCTGTTTTCTCTATGCGTGCATTCTGTTTTACACAGGTGGGCTGAAATAAAATCCAGAAACAGTTGTGTCATTAGTCATTGTTTAAACATGAGCAGTAACACTGTCATTCAAAAACGGGAAGATCACAGAAGATCCTGACATCCTATAAAATTTTTCACAGAAAATCCCTTAAAATCAACATTACTTACCAATCTCCACATTTATTCTGTTTTCTGAATAACATCATAACCTTTCACTTCACATGAATTATTTAAATGCTAGATGTTTCAGTCGCAACAAAACTTCATACTATTTGGTTTCTTAAAGTGTTTCTCTAGACCTGTGCTTGTGATATGCTATGGCGGTATCCAATGTGTTATTATGCATATTATGACCATTCTGCCCAATGCACAGATGGATGAAAGACTGGCATGTGGCACCTACAGATCTCATCAGACATATGGGAAAAGAAAACTCCTTTTTTAAAAAATATGGTTGGATCTGATGTCACAATGCTTGTAAGCTAGATACCTTAAGTCCTATATCAAAATTTACTCATACACTCAGATACTTCACAGTTTCAATTTTTTGAGCTAATACATTAGAATTTGAGTTTTTGAGGTCCTTATCAGGATGACCACAAAAAATTCGAAGAGTTGTTCCAAATAAACAGATGAACCACCTATCCACCTTTTCAAATTTTCCATGATTTTTCCATGAGAGTTGGCAATACAGTTGACTCCACTTAATTGCCTCGTTTCCCAGGGAACTCAATTTTTTTTTCTGTATAAAAGTCATTGGATAATTCAACCACTCTTCAGTGCCGTGAATTCAAAGATCAGCGGTTGAAGGACTACAGTTGACAAACAAATATGTACACAGACTGTTTAACTGCGCTTTGGATGGCAGACCGGTTGACTGAGTGACAGCTGCCACGCCGAAATAGTTGTGATAAGCCTTTTCTCCCCACCTCCCCCTCCCCTTGTCCCCCTTCATCCCATGCTACACATCACTGCCGCTGCCAGTTTGATAATGCTAATGCACTGAAAGCCATATAGTCTCCTCTCCCCCACACCTTCCATCTTAGCAAGGCGGAGAATGTAAACATCGTATTGTGCCTGTCTGGTGGATTTCGGCTAAATTAGAGAACATGTCATGTGGATGAACGGTCAATCCCGATCGTGCCACCCTACTCCTTATTGTCTGCTGGGCTACTGCCAGGTGGTCTATGAGAGAGACCACAGAGATCAAACATTTTGTGCACTACAACACCATCAAACTTAAGTCTGTCCTAAGTCTGGTGACGAGAAGGCGTTAATGCATGACATCAAAGAAATTTAACCCCAATTACCAAAAATAAACCCAAAATTACTTTCTCCGCTTAATCGCCCATTTTTTCCATGATCCCGAGGAAGGACGATTAAGCAGAGTCAACTTTACTGATTAAAGACATTTTTCATATCTGGAAAGACAATGGCAATTTTCCATGACTTTTTTCCTGGCAACCCTGCTTTATATACTGAAGAATAAAGGCACAATACTTACAATCTGCATGTCAGCAGGAACATGAAGCTCTGAGGGGGGAATAAATGGTTTTTCATCTTTCTCATCTTTGCCTTGCTCTGAAAATAAACGAACATAAACATAGAATCAGAAGAACATCACACATCAGAATCTGTATTGACAAGAAATGTACATTTAGTTCTCTTAACCTGGCCCTGAGACTTGAAATTTCAGTAAAGCCAGCAATAAAGGTAAATTCATAGTGTACATGTATGAACTGCTTACTAAAAATACCTCATCATCCATACTGCCACTTGACTCAGTATAAAACAAAAGCAATCTTTGAAAACCAGTCTTAGTAACCAAGCATCAACTGGCATGTCATGAAGTAAGAGGAAATAACTGTCAAACATTTATGCAGAGTGTTGAAAATGATTGGTAAAAACAGATCTCCTTACTTCAACACTCAAACCGAGACTGACTGTCCCAGAAAATATACAAATTCACTACCTGTTGATAAAGTGCAAGTCATAAAAAAAAATTATCCTATACTGACAGTTGTGTATGTTACACTAAGAGGTAGATTTGACCCACAACTCTCTACATCTGGTCTCCAACACCCACGTGATTTGTCTCTGTGAACAACCTGATTTTATCTTTAAATAAAAGCAATTCAGACTTATAACACAGTGAAAAATATGTAGACAAGAAGCTGCATAAAACTCTGCTTGAAAGTAAAATATTTGTAGTTGATTAGTTATGATGAATTCCACATTACTGATGTTCTTATTCAAACAACAAGAGAGACTAATACTAACTATTTATAAACTGTAACATGTACTGTAACCCTACCTGTCAAAGTTGCCTGCTGCTCATCATAATAATCTCCAGACTGTTGGTCATAACTGAAGCCCACTGCTTGATATCCCTCTTGCAAGGACAGATAGTACCGTTTCCACTCTTCCTCTGTGGGTAGAAACAAATAATTAATACAGGAAACCCCACTCATGCTCAGTTCACTGTAGCATCAGTATTATTAAAAATCACATCAATACCTGCCACCCAAACAGACCTATGATACAGTCTTATGTGGTAACAAACAACTACTTCCATATGAATGATTAACTTACTCTAAGACTTATCTCAAAAAAGCTTACAAAACTGCATCCTGGCTAACTATACCTTAAATTTTCTTTTAAATATCATGGATGCTATCATATAAAATCTATACACTTTATAAATTAGCTCAATGACATAAAACTTGGAGTGTGTGCAAAGGGACACTTTATCCTACTTTACAGAGTTTAACCCTTAGAGTGGCGAATTATTTTTCACAGCTTGGTCCCCCAGTGGCGAATTATTTTGAGAAGTCACATGAATTATAAGGCAGGTTAGGGAAAATGGCCATAACTTCCTTGTTTATGATGATAGAAACATAAACCATGCATCACTGAACAGGACATTGAATGGAGAAAAACATGAAATAATAATATTTGATATTGTGCTTTTGACTTACATTTAATTTGTTTGTCTATCAGTGTGTTTGTCAGTCCGAGGGGGTTGGTGTCAGACTCCTCTTCTTATGGTACAATTCAAAGCATTCAGGGACACAGAGGGCTACTTCACACCTTTTACATTGATATGCAGTCTGTTTCCTCTTAAAACCACTCTTGTTTTTGTAACACATAACACAGTTCCTCATGGGGTGTTTCCGCTTAGCTCCAGGTTTCACGTCGAAGTATACTGGAGTATGATCAGAGTTGGGAATAAGTCTCTGCTGATGGTTTGAAGACTTTCTGCCCCTTACTGAAGGTCCTGGGTAATTGGAACTTTCTGCAATGAGTTGCCTGATGATTTCCATCCTAAATTCATAATGTTGGAGGGGCTTGCCTACAGTTTTCTGATAAAGAATGTAGGAATTGCAGATCGCAATGGTAAACAAATGAAAAAAAAACTTCTTCCACCATTTCACTGTTTTTCTCACACAAGAGTAATTCTTGAGAATCTTATCAGAGGTGTCTACCCCTCCCATGTGTTTGATGTAGTCCACAATGCATTCAGGTTTTTTCAGTTGCTCACCATCATCACCTGTCCTGGCAATTGTGACTTGCGTTGCATGGTGAATTGTACTGAGCATGTGAACGTCACGTTTGTCGTGATATTTCAATGCAAGGATATTGTCCTTCTGACGAAACACAGATTCACCCTGTCTCAGTTTGATGTTTGCATGAGGTCTGACAGCCTCTGGGACATCTTTACGGTTTGTTCGGAGGGTACCACATGCTCCAGTTCCACGAAGGTGAAGTTCCTCAAAAAGTTCTGGGCTGACGTAATAATTGTCTAAATAAATGTGATAGCCTTTGTTGAGTATGCCACAAAAAGCCAGAAGTCCTATCACTGTCTTTGTGGTGACTTCACAGTCCTCAGACAGATCTGCCAACTCATGGTAAGTGTCCATAGTGTCATTCCCAGTGTATACACACATCCCGAGAACATAGCCTGAGTCTGACTCACATGCCTCGTAAATTTTGATTCCAAATTTAGCTGGTTTAGCAGGATTGTACACCTTAAATCTGAGCCATCCCTTCCATGGACAGGTGGCCTCATCAAAGCTTATATCTCTTGATGGTTCATAAACACTATTGATTTTGTGTTTGAGGTGGGTAAAAAATTCTCTGACTTTAAATATATAGGGTCGGACTTGTCGTCACCAGCATTGTCCGCAATATGAAAATTCGAAAGAATATTCTGAAAACGCTTCAGTGCCATGTTTTTTCCAAAGAATGGAGTGGAAACAATGTCATCTGTACTCCAATACTTTGTCATATCAGGTTTCTGAACTAACCCAGTGGTCATGATGAGGGCCAGGAACCTCTTCATTTCATCCAGAGTGACGTCATCCCAGCTTCTGAGATGCAAGTACTCGGGTATTTCATAAGTCACATCTGCTTTGCTCAGTGCATAAAGATTAGTTTGTTCAGCCCATTTAGCAATAATATCATCATCTACAAACACTCTGAAAAAGTCATTAGGCTGTGGACTATCTGGAAGATCCACTAAAAGTCTAGATGTACCAGTAAAGGACTCAACAAGTGGTGCAGAAGTTTCATGACCCCACCCATTCTGCAGGTCTAGGTCTATCTCTCGATCCCCAGGAGCTTGAACCAGTTGTTGAATACCCGTTACCTCACCCCTAAACAATCTCATAGCATCAGGAATAGTGTCATCCCCTTCATTGCCACTATCATCTGCATAGAATGCATCAAAGAGGTTACGGTAGTTCAAGTTTGCAGCCATTTTCAGTCAGCTGTTTTGCTAATGTAAACAACTGTCAACAACTTTCGTTTTCTCTTCTCACATCCGGCTGAGAATCTCATTTGGTGCGTGATTTACCGTGGAAATCTTTTCTGACAAGAGTTAGACTTAGTTTTGGCTATTCGGACGGCTCCCGTACACAATACTGGGTATTGAGTGTGCTAGATATACGATCGCGATAAATAGTTGCGATAACCACAGGGGGACAGATAGGCCATCGCGACTATAGTCGCGATAACCACGGGAAGGGTTAATATTCAGCCAGGTACAAGGGAAGCAGTATAATAGCAGGTTGTTAAGACTCTTCTGCTGGAAGGTAAACAAGATAATATTTGCCAAAGGAAAATAAAAGACGTTATCATATCACTAGTATTTAGTGAGTTAGAACCACCAAACATATCTGATGCATAATGCATTTCGAGGACAGTCCTTGCTCAGCACATTACCTTCATATAACTGAGCCTCCTGAAGGTCTGTATGAAGTTCCAAGTATCTCTCTTCATCACAAGCTTTCTCAATGGCCTCCTCCTCCTCACTAAGGGTGGGGTTCTTGTCTTCCACATTGTCAGCATCATGTGTCGCAAGATCATACAGGTGTCCCCGGCCATCATATCTGCACCAACCAACAAAATTAATATTAATTTTCACACAAATTTATGCCTCACTTACAAAAATACCAGCCTAACACTAAGTAACTTACCCCACCACTTAAAATAGAGATTAACACATCTATAAAATTATAAACAAAGAAAGTAAAATTTTACAACAGTTTCTTTCACTGCCATCATATGTGTTAACTTCCTTTCAGAAATATACCGTAAACAAGGCACTGATGTATATATTTGACTGTTTTCACATTATCTTGATTGTAGATTAGAAAAGCACTCTAGTTCATAATTTAGTGTCTATAGCCATTAGCAAACATAATGTAATATGACTTAAAAACAGAAGAAATGACTGGTGTGTTTGAAAGCATACCCATCCTGGTCAAGCTCATCTGGCTCAATGTTCCACAATCCCCTGAATGTACATCTTCTAATCCACACTGCCAAAATCTAAAGCCTCAAATTTCCTGCAACTGATCAGTTAATATGCATAGACAATAGAGAAAGAAGTGAAGACCAAAAAAGAGATAGTGACTCTAAGAAGATCGAGTGTTATCGCTGTTTTTACACTGTTTGCAGTGTGAAGGGATGTCCTGGCTGTGGAGTTCATATCAAGCAGCCTTCCATCAGTCCCACCAGCACAATCACCACACCATTCTGCTGTCCTTGTCCTGCTCCTCACACTTTCCACTTGAGGCGTTGCATGTCGTTGAATGGCTATGTTCATGGTCTGCCAAACATCTGCACAGAAGCTATCCCCAGAACCAACATGCCTGCTAAAACTGATTCACTCTAAAGCCACTGGGAACTGATTTTTATAACATCCTCAGCAGAGTGGCTATGGGCTATTGGTATGGGCTTGACAGTAGAGTGACAGAAGAACGTGAGACAACTTTGCCCACAAATAACTTCATTAACAGCTGCATCAGAATTCGTATTAAGGCCCATTGGACAGACCAGTGACATGTTATGGGTCTCACGTTTGCTGAAAAAAAAATGTGTTCATAATTACGCGATTTTCTTTGACGCGAGGAAATACGAAACGAAACCTTCGGATTGATGAACTGCAGGATCACAGACCTGTCAATCATGAGTCTTTCATCGCCCATCCATGGAATCAGAAGCTTGCCCTTATCAATGGCTCTAGCCTTCTCGTCGTCTCGGAATAATTTACATGCATATCCAAATACCAGCAAGTCGTCATTCTTGTTCTGATGTTCAGATTTTGTTGAAGACTCTGGGTCATCCCACCACAATGACGCCGCCATGTTGAAAATAGTGTGCCAAAGCTAAAAACTTGGAGCCGCGCTTGACAGAAGAAAACAAAACTATCAGAAACATAGCAATACTGATTAAACATTGAATGAAAACTATTTCATATAAATCTAAATGCATGACAATTGAACTATTTTATGTAGTCTTTATTTGTCTTGGAAGCAATATTGATGTCGTCGACATTCTGATGATCCGTGGGGACGAAAAACTAGGAGCGGCCGGAGTCCGAAGTTTGTAAACTAGACACATGATCACATGATTAATCCAAAATGGGGGATAAACAAAAACACCGGCTACCACAACTCGCTGTCTCAAAACAAATTCGAGAGACAATAGACATGGCACTAAAGTGCAAGTGCATGTCTGATGATTTAAGAGAACAGTGTAATGACATTCTAAGGCAGGATAAGGATGATGCCAGAATCTCAACACCACTAATAAGAGAGATCTATAGTACTTTACGAAACGATGGTAGGTAACGACTAACTAAAAATAATAACGTAAGAACTAAGAAGCCTAGCCGAAAGCTGGCAAGGACCACTACGATAGCGAGAAAGGAGCGGCAAGGCAATATATGGAAGGAATTCCGTATGTGTGCCAGTCACAATGTGCGCGTTATGTAGGATAAAAAACACTCTAAAGAGGGATTATTTTGATGGGGTTGGTATAAAAAAGAGGGGCGTGGTTTTTTGTGGGGTATACTCTAAAGAAAGAAAGAAAGAAAGAAAGCGATGGTATTTGTAGTAGGGAGCTATCGTGTCTTGCTTGGATATCTGATCATTTTGTAGGTAAGTCATGTATTATAGTTAATACAATGTTAGTAGAAACATTCAATGAATCAAGTACATCAATGCAAAGCGGAAAAAACCTTACGGTCATCACGGGTTTTAAACAGCACCAGTAGAAAGGTTCACAGATTGTAAGTCCAGCATATAAGTGCCCACGGCCACGTAGGTGAGTTAACTAATGACGCCGTTGGATATATATAACTATAAAATAGAGAGCGCAGCATCCCTAAAACTATGGCACCATATAATATATATATCAACAGTTTAGTTAGAGAGAAGATTCTTTATGGATACAGTGATGTCTAAAGGTGTAGAAATGAATAAAATGTGCTCTTAATCACCATTCAATGTTGGCTTCATTTGTATGGACAATAACAAGCAATCATGTGACACAAATGTTTTAGTAAGTACAAAAGGTTGGAATAGAAAAGCTTCTGAAACAACGCGTTCCATAAAAATCACGTACATCTGCGCACACGTCTCACTCTCAGTGCAGACACCAGTTCCCCGTTTGGATGTGTAATATATTTATTGAAAGCCCAAAAAATTCCCACTTCGATTGTATTTTGGTAAGCTCAAATTACAGTATCTGGATTCTACTTTAACATATTCAGGAAATCTGTTCAATAAAGAAATAAAGTAGGCATTATATACTGCATTATTATGGCCGAAAGTGGACCCTCCACGAGTAAGAAGTCAAAATCTAGTCGCTCTGTGGACGACTTTATGAATTTAATAAAAGTCTATCAAGTGACTGAAACTGAAGAGAAATGTCTAGAATTTTGCATTCAGAGAGGACTGTTACCGAAATCTGTTTTATGTCCCAACTGTCAGTCAACGTTAGATCATATTTATACAGAGCATCCGTCAGGAAGACAGGCCCATTACAAATTTGGATGTAATAAAACCGAATGTAGAAAAAGTGGAAAATGTTATGTCAATGCACGGTCCAATACCTGGTTCGAGGGATCTAAAATTAGTATGCGCAAGTCCTTGCTGTTGGTGTATTGTTTTGTAAGCAAGTTTTCACTAGAAACTGCTATCCGAGAAACATCAGGGGATCATCTAGATGGAACATTCACTTCGAACGAGACAGTAGTGGATTATTATTCATTTTGTAGGGAAATGTGAGTAGAAAGTTTATATGAGAAAAGTAAGGGTGATAATGTAAAGAAAATTGGGGGAGTGAATTTTACAGTTGAGATTGACGAGGCAAAATTTGGGAAAAGAAAGTACAATAAGGGGCGAATAGTTGAGGGACAGTGGGTGTTGGGGGGTATTTGTCGTGAAACAAATGATTGTTTTTTTGTACCAGTTGCTGATCGAACAGAAGAAACATTGTGTGGGTTGATTGAAAAATATGTGGAAAAAGGAACTGTAATACATACCGACTGTTTTAAATCGTATTCAAAATTAACCTCTCTTGGCTATCAACATCTACAAGTCAATCATACTGAAAATTTTGTTGACCCAACCTCTGGTGCCTGCACCAACAAAATAGAGAGTAACTGGTGGGCGCTTCGCAGGTCATTACCCTCCAGCTTAACAACGCACAACCATTTCCCCAGTCACTTAGCCGAGTATATTTGGTGAAGAGGCAAAGATGAAGACACGTTATTTATTAAATTCATTGAAGAAATTGTGAAAGTTTATCCTGGGCCGGATGCATAATTTGCAGGTGAGTAACTCAATTTATAAACTTAACATTTTGCACCAAACATTGTTATTAACATGGACATCTCCCTATCCCCTAACAGTAACACCCACTCCAATCCTAACCAACAGGAGCATCAGGCGAGACGAGCGTAAAAAATATATTGGATCCGTATAGTGACATACTGTGCCAGGGGGGCTCCGCTCCCATGCGACCCCCCGCAAACGGACGCTCCCAAGGTCGCGTCCTTGTTAACTAAATAAAGGGCCATGAGTGCAACAAAGCATGTACATTGAGCGAAGCTATGAGAAACAGCAAACATACAAAAAAAAAAAACCGTGAATATGAGATACAGCAAAAAAAACAAAAAACGTGAATATGAGATACAGCCAAAAAAAAAAAAATTGCAGAAAAACCCGTGAAGCGAGTAGTCCCGGAATACTTCATTGACCACAAGCCCAAGTGAACCCATAAAAGATTGTTTCAAGTTAGATTCCCAAAGTAGTTTTTAATTATACCAGAGACCATGTTCACCTGACCTGAAACGAAAATGTCTGCCATGTATGAACAGAGCAGTCCAGTACGTAAGTTTACTGGGCATAAATTGCGTGTAATTAGGCAAGATGTGTGTTAGTAGTGAATATTTAATATATAGGATTGGGTTCTCGACATTTTCTCGAACATTTCAGTGATTAGTAAGCTAGTTTTATATATACAGCAATGGCACACACTCAGAATTCCTCCCCAATATATTATCTAAAAAATACTGTATCAACGTAATCGTAAATTTTTAATGAGAGTAGAAATCTAGAATGCCCCAACAATCCCTCCACACCTCCATCACTCCCACCCGGGAAGGATTTACGGGATAATCAGGGAATAGGACCAATCTTGTGGCTAAACAAATAACTAAATGAACTGCATCTACACAAGAGTGGTCCTGTCTCAGGAGATAGCCGGATTTACTATTCAGTCACACTAGACTAGTCACAGTTCTCAATAGTCAACAGGTCAATATATGTGTTTCATGCCATTTTCAAGTGATTGGGTAATACAAAAAGGTTCAGTGCAATCTGCTTAGAGTGAACAGCATGAGACCAGTGCAAACTTTTCACATCAGCCATAATTCATATATTAAGTATTTTTGATGGAAAACAATCATACAGAGAATGGAACTCTGATGTTACAAAATCAGATGTTGCGAAATTTCGGTAATAAAGAAAAGAATATGCAGTTCCGTTTTATTTCTTTATTCTTTCTTCTAATAAAATCTCGGAATTTGCGGAATGCCAATCCTCCCGATCTCGCTTATAAAGAAATAATTTTCCCAGAAAGTGATGAGTAAAACCACATGGCGGCGTGCCGAAGATGGTTAAACTGCGCGCACAACCAGCTTTTTGTTTGTTCAACCACTCCTAACAATGCCCGCCGGCTCTGATTACACACTGATGGTTAAAGGCAAGACAACATTTGCGTGATATTTATGCAATAGGCTAGGTCCAGATAATACAACCTGGGGTGGGGGCGGTGTATCTTTGTCCACACAGGTGGAAGTAAAGCGATTTGGGCAGGGCGTGCTGGGTGGGGGAGACAAGGATTAATCTTGACCGTGTTAAGAATGTTCTGCGAAATCGTAACATGCGCAGACAATGGTCTGGGAGTGATCATCAATTAAACCGCATTTATTGCTTAGTCTACTCACTGCAGCTTTCAGCGCAGAGTAAAATGTATTGTTCAGTAGCCTACCAGTTTCAATATTTCATTATTAAAAACAATGAATCAGTGTATGGGTCGCCCCCCTTGTTTTATGGTCTCTGTTGGATATTAAGAAAGTCTGATATTAAGAAATAAAAGTCCTGATCACTTCGATTTCTTAATATCAGAGTTCCACTGTAATATATCACTCATTCACTGTGGAGCATCTCTTCTAAATTTAAAGTTAAAAATGNGGGGGGGGGGAAATGTGGGTATGAATGTGTGTTGCATATGCGTGTGGGAAACATGCAGTAGGTTCATAATGCATATGGATGTGACAGACTAACTCTAATCCCTCCCTCCCCCAACTTTTCAAACCATTCACAATGCAATGTTACTGGGTTTCTTGATGCTTGGACTGAAAGAACAACACCATCTCAGGGGAGATCAGTGGTTTACTTTAGATTCCAGACAAGCTTTGAAATTTTTCAAAATGCATCTCCGGAACAGACTGAGATCTTGATATCAAAACAACACTGCTGTTCATGAACTGCACTTTCAGTAATCTGGTTCCAGGGATGCATGTTGGCAATGTTTCTTGACATTAAGGAATTACAAATGGGTCTGTGATTTCTCTGATTTGATATGATTTACCTTTCAGTACATATAGCATTGTAAACCTCACATGGAAATTCCCCCCCCCCCCNNCCCCCCCCCCCCTTCCCCAAAGAGAAAAGCAAGCTATAATGAAGAGCTGGCTAATGGTTATTCTAATAACTACTTCTCAGCCACTAGCACTAGGCCTTGCAAGGCAACTGTCACTCTTCTCCTGCTTTTCCACACAAGAAAAAAGCCCTGGACATTTTACATAATTGGTGTGAGAGGACAGAAAATGTGAGCAGGAACAGATGACCTCATACAGTGAGCAAGCCACTGAATCTTCTAAGCAATTCCAAGCATGCTATAAGAAATGACTTACAGTAGTACTATAATTGTAAAGGGCTAAAGTCAGGACTCGGGGAAGGGATGTGCTGAACAGAAAAACATGATCATTCCCACAAGGTTCCATGTAATGTATCTAGTATAATGTACAATGGACTTTTGGATAGTGCAGAGTGACAACTGAAGATCTTACTTCCTAAATTCATTATTCAAATTATGCCATTTTCTCATGTACAGGTCACAAGGTCTTCTTACATGAGATTGTGGAAGATAGCATGTTTATTCCACAGTCTGTAAACCCTCCCCCGCGGGTAAGTCAGCTCCTAGACAAATTATGTATCTAGAACTCAGACTTGCTGATGTTGCAGTAGTGTGCCCACTGGCAGTTCTCAGACTTTGTTATTTGGGGTAGACTTGAATGCAACTATGATGATCTTATAGCTGTCCTGAGGCAGTATTTATGTGATACTTGCTATAAGTTATAAACTTACCTGTCCATGATTTGTCCATGAAGCAGAGTCACTGAAAATAGTACAGGTACTGTAGACTTCAAAAGGAGTCTGAAAAGATGGAGCAATCTGATTTTTCAGAAGACAGTAGATGCAACAGTGCAGAGAATATTAATCTACCCATAATGTTTCTAGGCAGGTCTTTTTTGTTCAACGTACATGTATTTGATGTATTAACTGATTTAACTGATCATGTATCATGCAATAAATATGAAAATATGAATAACTGGCCTTCTGCTGTTATGTATTTCAGTGCTGTTAATTTGTTGTTGTATTTAATGACACAAGCCCTTTACAGATGAATATATAAAGTATATAATATATATCTTTAGGCATCTTGTTTCTTACATTACATAATACTGATGTAACTGTTATTTATGACCATGTCCATTTTCAGAATCCTGAATTGGAAGCTCGGATTCGGAAGCTGAAAATAGAGCAGGAAAACAAAGAATACAAGAAAATAACAAGAAATGTGCAGCCAGGGGTAACGTTGTGGTTTTTTTTAGCTTTATGTCAGTGAAGACTAGAAATTATTATTAACTCTTGCTTCAATGCAGGAGGGTTTGAATTGAGAGATTGTTTTTCAAATAGACAAAATTGTCCTCACATTATGACATGTCTCTTTTCCTGTGTGTGCGTGTGATATGCTATCTGATTTTGTTCTGGATGTTAGTAGTTTTTGGTCTGAAGTTCAAGTATGGATTTAGTCAAGAATGAATATGTCAGTAAATTTTTTGTTTTTTTTTTTTGCATTCATTCTCCTATATGATTGAATCAGTCAAATTGAGATTCTTTGTTCACATCTTTCAGGCCAAGCAAGCATTCACATTTCAAGAGGAAGGTTGGTATTCATTTGTATCACCTTAATGTCATTACCAATTTTCTATTTCATACACAGCAGAACTCCATGAAAATTAATAAGGTAGAACTTACTAAACTGAGACATATTTATTTGGTTTATAAAAGAAAAGATTTCCATGTCCAACCAAAACTTTTAGTTACATATAGGTCCGTTGCAAGCACACACAAGCAACCATTAAACATTTCATTTCTCACAGAAGTGAATGATTCCAGAGATTGTGTGCATGCATTTGTGTTTTATAGCAGTAACTTATGGCACTTGCTGTCCAGAGGAAGAGAGGAGAGAGAGAGAGCAAATGATTAACAACTTCAGTGAATAAAAATATTGTGTGGAGGAGGGTGTCGTGAATTTTATTGAAAGACTGCATAAACTGTTACTGTTAATCATGAGCATTCATAATTTACTATCAGCTGTTTCCCTTTGACAAAGTATGGGAAGTTGTAAGTTCCTTCTTTAATCCAAAAAAAAAATGTTTACACTTCATCATGTTTATTATAAAATTGATGGCATGCTCTTATACAGTATCTGTTTTTATTTTGCAAATACATTTTGCAATATCCATAGGACTACTCTAAACAACTATAGAAATTTAGAAAGTATTTTAGAATAACATGAGTTACATTTATTAGGTTTTTGTACTTATAATAAGTGTGTTTGAGGGTAATAGAAATAGGATTGAGTTTGAGTGGTCCCTAATACTTTGGTTTAGCCAGCTTTTATTGCAGTATGTAAAATACAGATATCCGACAAACTCAGTGGGCTGTAGTGTTAGACTGGAACATTCAGCAAACAGTGCACTTTAAAGTTTTATGTGCAAAGACTGTGATCAAATGGCTGATTGCATCATGGGCTTAGATGAGATATGCATATTTCCACTTCAGATAATTAATAGAAATGCAGTTGTTGTGTTTAACATGTTATTAGAATTTATTTAGATTTCAAGTGCACCATGGTGATTGTGTCCTTTGCTCTCTATGGATGTAGTTTGAATAGAAACCTTGTACAATACCAGTGGTAATAATATTAATGGTCTGTGTCCCCACTGAATTTTCTCAGGCCAGTTGATCTGTTATAATGCTAGCTTGATATAATACTGTAGATACTTGAAACTAGACATTTAATATGCAAAATTGTCCCTATGATGTAGCCAAAGTAGCTCAAATCGACAGTCATGTTTGCTGTTAACTGTTAGTACAGTATTTTCAGCCTATGCACTGTAGCCATGCTTCTTTTAATAATTTACTTTCTGGAGAGCTGAAGGCAGCTGTTTTACTGGAAATGCTTTCAACCTTGTCTTCAGTTAGCAATGTTTAGTATCCAGATAGCTGCATATTTACCTTAAGCAAACAGTTACTTTGTTCTTGCATTCATTGCATTCAGTGATAGCTCCATTTGTTTCAACCAAGAGCTATGTTAGCTTCTTTGCCATTTTCAGTTTTGCTTTCTGCTCTATTTCAGTCAAGTCCCTGAACAGACAGATTGTTGCCATAATCAATTTTGTCATCACAGTCTTAGCTGGATTTGCATTTGGTTACAAGCTTATTGAAGTAACCTATGGTAAAGTCTTTCCATTGGTAAGTAACCCCCAACAAAAAAAATTTGATGTTCATTCAGTGGAACACTTTTTCCTTGATAATCGGGCCGTAAAAAGTATTTATGATTCAGAGAAAATGGGAAAGTTATTAACACTAAAGAAAAAATTTACAAACACACAGAAAGTCTGGGGTATAGGAAATATAATTTCAAGCAGTGCATGTTCAGATACTGTGTGTCTGGTCAACTGTAGTTTGTTTCAAGAATCATATAAACTGAAACTTGGAACCCAAAGTACAAGTTTTCTTCACATTTCTGGTCATTCTGAGACTTCAGAATCCTGGAAATTTTGTCTTCACAATGCTGTTTAAGCTTATCCA
>JAWQUT010000088.1:846073-913948 GCA_033807755.1 Ellobium chinense | reverse complement strand
AGAGGAGGAGGATCTGAGCAAGGTTTCATGCTGTTAGGAAGTTTAGTTACTAGAAGTAATGTTCAGCTTGATGACATTAATTTCCTTTATTGTGTAAGGTTATCATGATTTTAAATTGAGCTTATTACTGTGAAGGAAATGGAGGGTGTTTGCATCATGAACCCTTTAAAGTTCAGTACAGAAGCTAAAAAATAGAGGAAGTGTAATTACTTAAACTCATCCTGTGTTACAAGGAAGTGGAAAATTAGATCTGGACACTAAAGTATAATGTGAATAAAGTTTTATCATTGATGAATTTGAGTAAGTGTATGAAACTGTGCCATAGTGTGTGAATGAAGTGTAGAAGGTGATTATTGGACCATTAGTAATGTTTAAGAAGTTGTTTGAGTCTGTTTTTAAAATTTAATTTCAGAGATGACTGTGTACATTCAGGGAGAAAAAGAAAAGAGAATACTGTTCACATATTTCCATTTTTGTAGATTCGGCTGAAGACAAAAGTGTTAAAAAGAAAGTACACAAAGAACAGTGACAAATGAAGTGATCGGCAATTATTATCCTTGTTAAGTTGTGTTAGTTGAGAGTGTGCTCTGAGATAACTGAAAAAAATTGCCAAGAGACTGTGTTTGGGTATAAGCAGTATTGGTTCTGTAAATATATGTCTGTTAATAGGCAGCAGTGCAAATCCAAAACTGAAGTTGTCTGATTGTAATTAAAAAAGTGCAAAAGTTGTGAGATCTCACAACCTGAATTCTTTTGGCCTTGGAAAGCCCACATCCAAGTTTTATGCTGTGATCCATATTCCCTTTTATTTTTGTGTCATAGTTTACAGACTCAAAACAATGGACCAACCCCTGAAATTGAGTTAACGAGTTCCTCCTATAGTTGTAAACTTGTATAAAAACAATGAGAAGTGGTTTTCCAAAATTCAGTGACTGCACTTTCCCTTTGAAAAAATAGGTTAGCAGTGTATTCAGAAATGCATTACTGTGTGAATTAATTCAAATCAATATTGGGCTTGAAAATCTAGATTCCTTCAAGACTTATGTCATTAAGATTAAATAAAAATTTATGTGTGAAAAGCAATTACATGTTCATCGTTTCCCTTCAGAGCAAAAAACCTTTAGAGTTCACATACTGAGTTTTGGAGCAGCTCTTCAATTTTTTTTTAAATTTCTTCAGGCCAGGTGTTGCCATACCTCAAAGTCTGAGACATGCAAGTTTTCCTTGACCCTGTTCTCTCCTGAGAATGGCTGGATTTTGTGATATAATGTATATTATTTTGTCACCTACATTTCTTGTAAGTTTTTTGAATGGGAAATGATGATTTAAATGCAGATCTGCTTTGGCATTTTTGTAAACTTATGTTTTGTTATATCAAAGAACTGTTTTCAGAGTTGCTTGAAAGTGGAGATGTACATGTAATTATTTTTGTAATTTTTAGGCACAATATGGAAAATAAAAATGAAGCTGACTGGAATAATGTTTGCAGTATCTTTTATTTATCATGACAACCAAAAACCTGATTATGATTTTGATACATTTGATTATGCACATAATGGAATAACACTGTGAGTACTTTGAGACTCTACAACATTTTTTATACTGCTATCACTTCCCGAACAACATTTGTATCAACAAATAGTATGGCACTGACACATCTGTCAGCCAGGTCAGATTACTGTCACATTTATGTCATACTGCTTCACTATTTCACAATCATTTTCACACCTTGCTCTTCTGCCATTCAAGCCATACTGCACTTATGAACTATTACAAAAGATTTGCCCTTGTAAATGGGAAATAATAAATGTGTACTAAATATAACGAACATGAAGTAAGAACCCATTGTTCTAAGATTATGATGATTATGATTTAAAAGAGAAGTAAATGAATTTATATATATACAAATAAGATTATTAAAACCTAATCATTTTAGGAATTGAAATTTATGTCACCTTCATGTTGTATATCAGTACCACATTGACAAAACAATAAGCTGTCACTGATGGAAAGAAAAACCCTTCAGGTTGCCCTAAGGATAGTGGTCTTTTTCATTTGTGTGCATAGATAAAGATGAAAGATGTAGACCCACTGGAAAATAGGGACATTTCAGTTCATGAGACTGATAACATATCATGACAAAGTAAGTTGAACCACCTTTTTTGGATTGCTCTTACACTGCTAAGTTTACCACTATGCCATAATATTAATTCTGATTCACATGAACTTCTCTTCTGACACTTTATTTATACCCAGTGCAGCTCACATTCAGTTCATACCATACTATGCCGTCTTCTGAGTGAAGCTGCCATTATGCCCTACTCCCATTCGCATCAAATTACTTTACAACATGCATCTTAAACACATCAATATCACAGCTCAATCATACCTAAGCCACCCCCATCTAGGTCACATTTCTTCTCAAACTATCCAAGTCAAATTTCTGTAACATCATACCTCATTCTCACGTCAAAATGACTGCCATATAGTACCTCACTTCCTTAAAGATTCATTACAGTTTTTCAGGAATAATTTACCTTGTGTCAGCTTGACATTGAACCTGACACATCCTCTCCCCTTAAAAAAATAACCTGTTTTAAATTACTAATATCACAACCTCGGCAATTTCATAATGCTGTCATATCTCACATGAAATCACTAAGATCAAAATATTCCATGGGCGTCTCATATAAATTTATAAACAAGGATGAATTCTGAGCAATATTATTTGATAAGTTCTGCAAGTTACTTATACATTCATACATATAGCATATCATTCTATAAGAACACTTCTAGTTACTTCCATAATGTAAATGAGAACACCACTTGAAGGTGCAGATTTACTCTACAAAGCAAAACTACAGGCTATCTTGTTAGGCTTTTATTCTGCTACTGAAGCCTTTCATGGTGTTAAAATATTACCGTATAGGAAAGTGGAGCTGACAGCAGCACTGATGGAATTCCACTGAAAAGTGGAAAAATGAAAACTGACATCTTCAGCTATATTTATTAAAGCTTTCTGCATGTCTTACAAAATTACTCCCCTTGCCTCACATACATGGGTGTCAGGCTCACGCCATTTTTTTTTTTCTTTCACACAGACTGAATAGCCATATCACACCCATGCGAAAGGGTGCAAACGTACATTTCACAGCTGTGATGAAATACAATAACCAGTCTGTATTCCCATATGGGACATTTCCACCCGTTTTACTACTTTCTCCTAATATTTTACCATTCCTGAGACCTGACTAATATTATCTCCTTCCAGAATAGTCTTTAAAATCGCTGTCATAAACATTATTGCATCAGAAACACTTTCTGTGTAAAATATCTGGTCCATACTCTTCATACTCATGCCGCGTCACCCACATCTGTTGAAAGGAAGTGAGTGAGGCCATCAGAGAGCCACCTATCCACACATGATACTTTCTCTCAGGCATGGCTACTGTCCTCACTGATGCAAGACCTTTAGGGGTCAAAGACACCAGCTCCTTCTGCAGTCGCTCTGGGAAGTCAGGAAAGAAGGTGGAGCCACCACTGAGAACCATGTAAGCATATAAATCTTTCCTAGTATGAACATCACAGGTATTTAGTGAGTCATACACAAGCTCTGTGAGGCCTCTGTTACTGCTGAATGCCTGGTCTGGTTGAAATAATGCCTCGGGACATAGGTATCTTTCACTGCCTAATTTAATGAATGAACCATCTGGCAGTTTGTATGATTCCTCTGAATTCTTCAATGCTGGCATCTCATATTGAGGTTTCTTTTTTGCAACAAAACACATCTGTTCTTTCATCTCTCGCACAACGTCCAGTTCAGCACTTGTGGTAAAGCTGTAGCCTCGTTTGTAGAGAAGATGCTGTAGATAGAGAGTGAGATCACGGCCACCAAAGTCTGACCGTCTCACTGCCTGGCGTAATCCATAGCCTTCATAGATTGGCACCACATGTGTCACGCCATTCCCTACACTGATCATTGTTCCCGTATAGTGACCAGCAGAATACAGTGCCAGGATGGCCTCAAAAGCCACATGGAATCCTGAAGTCCTGTACCCTTCAAACATGACCTGTTCATCACAGAATAAGACATAATTTTATCACTTAAATAAATTCAATGAGTGAAGCCAAGTCTTTAACACTCACTTCATTAACTTCTCAAATCTCTAATTCATCTATGTATCATATCAAATACTGCAGAGCTCACTTGTAACGAGGTGGTGGGGAATCTACAAATCTGGCCATTATAACCATGTGCCGCAGTTTCCAGGAGTAGACACTAGATGGCCTGTGTTTAGATATATGAAAATTCAATCACCACGAAAATAACATACAATCTTTTAAGAAAAACACTGAGCAAGGCCTGTTGTAGGCAACAGTCTTGCACCCAAGACCTTGTAATTTTGTCAATCACTGATACCGCGAAGTCAAAGTGCAAGGCACAAATAACTGATTATTTCAGCGTGCTTTCAAAGACAAATCAGCAGTCAAAATAAGTCATGCAAAAACTCACACACTGTGTTATGAGTAAGGCAGTTATAGCAAACAGCTAGGTTTTTTTTTTTCTCTTCCTAGCCATCATGAGAAAGCTATTTTAACAATAACAAAGAAGGGAAAGAACAAGGATTAAGATTTTCAACAACTAAAAAAAAACAACCCAGGTTCTGTACTAACCATAGCCACTATTAATAAGTTCCACAGCATTTGTCAGGCACAGGCTAGTTCCACACATAATGCAGGGTGTCACAGAATAAACTGAACCCTGTATTTCTGTTATAAACAATATACATGTATCTTTCTCCGTTATCTTCTCTCCCTCACACATACGGATGCCTATAGGATAAACCTATGCACTGTCAACAAAAACTTGTGTCATAGAGTGCATAATTTGAAGAATACATGAGGAGCTACACAGTACAATAAAGCAACCTTTTAATCTCTCCGCTGCTGTTGTGTTTTGCCAGAGGTATGTACAGTGGAGCTTATTAAAACAGTCATGGTCTCAAAGAAACTTCTCTGCACGTCCCTAGTCAATAATTCCAACTGTATTTTTTTTCATAACACTTGCAATAACTTGAGCTCAAGAGTAGGTGCATTATTAGGATTATACTGTAAAATCTATTATGCTGCTAAAGTTGTTGATGTCAAATGATTTAAAAAAAGCCTGAGGCATACATAGTCACATTACAAACATTGGGATCCAGCAACCTATAGCAATGTTATGAATTTTTTATAAGAACACAAGAGCCATCCATCCATTCACATATACAGTTCACATATTTATATTCAAAGCCGCAGTCTTAGATATCAGTTTGCATATGCCAGTCATACTAAGTGTAACTGTTTCCCATAACGCCTGTGGTCCTTCTTACTGAATAATACTATGTATATTTGCTCTTTCAATAAATGGGTCTGCTCTGGCAAAATGGGATATGCATAATATGGGGCATGTAGGTGATTCTGACCCCCAAGTTGTTGGAAGACCTTAGCAGCAGAAAGTGAAACATCAAATAAATTTCTTTGTTAATGTAATCTGCTGAACCCTAAGTAGGAATGTACATATACTACTAAACTAACCAGAAAAGTTGGTTGTTTTGTTATATAAACCGATACAAGGGCTGTGAAACAAAGCCAGTGCAGTCCTCTGTTATATTTGTAGATAACATCTACAATTCCAGCTTTGCTCTCAGTGATAATCAATGAAGACATTCTTTGACCCAGTTAAGAAGAATCTGCTGCAAGTTGCAGTAAAACAGACAGGAATCATCACACTGATATCATATTGACAATGTCAGGACCATACTCTTCATACTGCTCCCTAGTTATCCACAAAGATTGAAAGGAAGACAATGTGGCTAATATTGAGCTCCCATACCACACAAAAGACTGCCTATCTGGTTTTGCGTGAACTCTCACTTTTTGAATTCCTGGTGAAAGTAGCAAACAAAGCTCTTTTGTAAGTCTTTCCGCAAATCCAAGGAAGGCTGTGGATCCACCAGACAGTATGACATTGAAGTACATGTCTTTTCTAGCATGAATGTCACAATCATTGACTGAGTCTACAATCAATTCTGCAATGCCTTTATCCTTGTTGAAGATGCCATCCGGCTGGAATAAAATTTCAGGACACTGATGACGTTCATTAAATAAATTGATACTTGATCCATCTTGAAGGGTGTGGGATGACTTCAGATTTGTCATGGACAGTGAATTTCCACAGTGATCAGTATACTCAGTCACAAAACACTGGTCTTCCTTTATCTCCCTCACAATCTCTAACTCAGAGCTTGTGGTGAAGCTGTAGCCACCCTGGTAAAGTAGATGTTGAAGATGGCAGGTCAAGTCACGTCCACCAAAATCTACCCTTCGGGCAGCCTGAAACTGGACTTGTGTCTCATAGATAGGAACAGCATATGTGACACCATCCCCAACAGACACTATGACTCCCTGATACTCAAAGATCCCATAGAGACTCAGCAGTGGTTGACATGCAGGAAAAAAGGCTGGTGTCTTCAATGACTCAAACATAACCTGCAGGCCAAAATAAAAGTAAACTCAAACCATAATTCGATCTCTGATCATGAACAATTTTAAACAAGCTGTGCATGCTACAAGACACTTTTCAGATTCACATGTGCGCAGGTCAAAATACAATTACTGTACTCAGATGAGCAGGAGATTTTTTCCTCGTCTTTACATCACAATGTTATCTGTAGCATCAAATTTTAAAAACCTATGAAAAAACATCTAGTTTAACCAAATACAGTAGGTAATATGGCTCCCTTGCCTGACGTTCTTCCACAGCGTAGCATTTTTTCTTAAAGGAAAGATTTCAAGTGTTATTGGAATTTCTTCACAAAATCCATCACATCAAAAGCTGATTTTGAAATTTTGATTCCTTCAAATATTATATAGCATAACATAAATAAATAAATATTCATGAACAGTAATAATTCATTTAGCATTAGTATTATTTTGTTTTCCTATGTGTCAAAACAACTCTGAATGCTTGTACCAAAGTTTGGAAAAACACTCAAGTCTCCCTTTGGACACCTCTTCACATTATTACTTCTCACAAAATACAGACTGCACCTCATTTATTCTCTTATAACATCAAATTTAAACAAGTCATGAAAAATAAAAGTCCTTCCCTAACTATAACATCTCTGACTTAAATTACAATGCAAGATTTCAATATCCTCAATCTTTCAGCTTTCTGAGTATTTGTAAGTAATTGCAGTGTACATGTATCACTTAGAACAACAACTGTGAAGTAATCTCTTCCTTATAACTCCACTGTTTAATGGAGTAATATTACTACAACAGCAACACATTTCCTGTTCACTTTTGTCCTGCAGTGTGAGTACAAAAACACAAAGGAAAGTTCCATATCACAGATTATCTATAGTTTCCATACCCCTCTTCTATAAAAGACGTGTATTGAGATGAACTCAGAACATATTAATTTCCCATTTACGGCAAATGTACAATTTACTTACTACAAAAGACAGTAGCAGATGTTGGACTTCAGTGTAGACATTAAAAGACCATTGTGTTTCCAAAGAGACATCAAGATAACAAAGCAAGATTTGTTGTCTTATTTCAAATCCAAGGCTACATGTAAAACAATTATTGGAAACCTAAATGGGAAAGGTCAGAAACCCAGGTTAAGTGTTTAATCATAAGATTTACAAGCATAGTCGCTAGTTATTTACATGTATATACATATGTATCATATAACAAATGAATGTCTAAAAGTACAATTCTTTGAATCATAAAGCTGTTTCTGTAGATTTCAGTCATGTCTAATTTCTTTAGCATCAGACTGCTTCAGTGTAGATTTCTTCACTCTCCATAACATCTTACATTCACAGCATGGGGCCCAACTTCATCATATTCTTCCCTAGTGACCCAAGCAGTCTGAAAAGTTGATATAAATCCAAGGACAGAGCCACCTATCCATTCATGATACTTTCTCTCAGGATTTGCTCGAACATTCACTCTTCTCTTTTCTGGTACTGATTTCAGAGATGTGATCTCCTTTATCAATCGTTCACGAAATCCCGGAAATAAGCTTGAGCCACCCGACAGGACTGTCACATTCTGCAGGTCTTTCCTAAGCTCAATGTCACAGGCATTGACTGAATCAACAATGATTTCTCCAAGACCTTTACCTTGATTGATAACACCATCTGGTCTAAATAAAATTTCGGGACACAGATGGCATTCCCTCCCTAATTTTACACTTGTTCCATCAGAAAGCATATAGGACTTTTCTTTATCTGTCTGCTGAGAAGACAGTTCTCCGCCAACATTTTCAGACACAAAACATAGATTTTCTTTCATCTCCCTCACAATCTCAAGCTCCGAGTTTGTGGTAAAGCTGTAGCCTCGCAGATAAAGAAGTTGCTGAAGGTAGCGAGTCATGTCACGTCCACCAAAGTCTATTCTCCTGACAGCCTGGAATAGGACACGACCTTCATAAATGGGGGCAACATGTGTAACCCCATCCCCGGCTGACACCAATAACCCTTGATGAAGACCAGTTCCTGCCCAGCTCAACATTGGCTGATAGGCCACGAAGAAAGCTGGAGTTCCATAGTGTTCAAACATGACCTGTTAGCCAAAATAAAACTGTTTCATGTGACTGTGAGAGGATAAATTGCACTTATGGTGTAAATATATGTCTATTACAATATGAGTATGTATCTTTATGAAAGAAGTGTATAATATCAACACAATGTATAGTGATGTAAACAAAAAATATTCCCCATGGGACAAAATAAGGTGTATTTTCACATTATTTTCATGCCACTATTTAGATCTCCACATCAAATCTGACTTTCCTCTGCATCTGAAAGCGATCTACAAAAAAGTCCTTCCTTGTTACAAGTCAGATTTTAAAAGAGTAATTAAGAGAATTTTATTCTCAATCTTTCATTTTTAGAAAATAAGCAAACAATTATCACTTTATCAAACATGGGGAGCACTGTGTCTAAGACATTCTTCATCATAGTTATTTTTGAGAAGGGAAATATTGCAAAGGCAGTCAATCAAAAAGCATTTTTGTGTCTAAACCATCACAAATTCTGACACAGAAAATAAAATCTGAACATTGTGAGATACAGAATTTCAGGTACCTGAATTTGGGTTGTGAGGATTTGAGGATCTTTAGAGCAAGTCGATATTAACAGAATGGCAGCAATGATCAAATATTATATCTCAGTCACATGAAGTATTATGAAGATTATACAAGTCTAGTGTGTTCATGATTTAGTAGTTAGTTACACATGTCTTGCACATTACAAACACATCTGATATAGGTTAAGTACTATATATCTCAGGGTGGTTCCCTGGACCCCAATTTCTCTTAATTCACTGAGCATGAGATCATTGGGGGTGAGATCTGTCTTCATTCTCCATAACAATGAATATTCACAACATGGGGCCCAATTTCATCATATGCTTTCTTGGTGATCCAGGCAGGCTGCATTGTGGTCAAAGAGCCAAGGATTGAACCTCCTATCCATTCAAGATACTTCCTTTCTGGTGCTGCTCGAACATTCACAAGTCTCTTCTCTCTTACTGATTCAATGGAGCGAATCTCTTCATTCAGTCGTTCACGAAATCCAGAAAACATAGTTGAACCTCCTGACAAAACTGTCATGCACTGCAGCTCTTTTCTAAGCTCCATGTCACAGTCATTGATTGAATCAACAATGATCTCTGCGATGCCTTTACCTTGATGGAAAACACCATCAGGTCTGAATAAAATCTCAGGGCACTGATGACGCTCATGAGTTAGTTTGATACTTATCCCATCAGGAAGTCTGAAAGATTCTTCGACATTCCTCTCCAATGACAACAATTCTCCACACTGACTAATATTTTCAGAGACAAAGCATAAATCTTCTTTCATCTCCCTCACAATCTCGAGCTCTGAATTTGTGGTGAAGCTGTAGCCTCGCTGATAGAGAAGATGCTGAAGGTAGCGGGTCAAGTCACGTCCACCAAAGTCTATTCTCTTGGCAGCCTGGAACATAACTTTTGTCTCATATACAGGGACCACATGGGTAACACCATCTCCAACAGACACCATAATGCCATGATGAAGACCAGAAGCAATCAAACTCAAAGTTGGCTGGTATGCCACAAAGAAAGCTGGAGTTCCATAGTGTTCAAACATGACCTGTCATCAGAACAAAATTGTTTCATGCATGGAGGAAGAATACCCAATTACTAAATGTAAAATGTTTCAGAACATTGGTCGAGGAATACTCATTGTACCTCTGTGGTGAAATAATATTACCCAAGAGAGAGTCACGATCCACTGTGCTGGTGACATTCACTGACATCATATCCTTGCCTTTCCTTGCCCAACATGAACCATGCTATGATGCTAACACTAACAGATGTCAAGGGTGCCTATATTGGCAGCAAATACAACATTCATTTGTCTACCGTACAGTAATGTGGAAATACAGGTCAATAATACTGGAAAGAGCTGAACCAGAGACATACTGACAAGATGGAGTATTTCCACATACTGTACATAAATGTAGATCGTGTCTTGAACTCTGCTTTATAACCACATGTGTGATAGCACTTACTAAGCCCTGACCAATATGTTAATTTTTTTTTCTTTTTTGGTATATATACAGAGTTTATGAAAACTGTAGCCACAAACTATAATTCTTATACTTCATATACAATTTACCTAAAATGTTATTTTTTTCTTTTTTGGTAAATATAAACAGTTTATGAAAACTGCAGCCAAAAATTGTAATTCTTAAACTTCATATACAGTTGCAATTATGGCATATCTGTAAAAATAATTTACCAAAGGGGACATAGCCATGAGAAATGAGCTCTTCAGCCAGTCAATGCTGTAGACAGACCTGTAAAGGAAATCTAACATTATAAAGAATGAAATACATGATGATAATCTTTATTAATTTCTTGAATTTTTTTTTTTTAAAAAATGAAATTTTTTTACCCCATGGGCGTTTTCAGGAAGCAATAGATGTGAAAGACCAGCAATGTCATATGACTCATTCCCAGTTGCTTTACACATGTGAAGGACTTTACATAACCTTCCAAGAGGATAATAATATATTCCCCAATTGTTCTTTGTTCTTACCTGTGCCATTTTCTCTCGGTTGCCCTTTGGATTAAGAGGTGGTTCGCTGATTAATATCGGATGTGACTCTGGTGATATCTTCAAATCTGAGAAAAAGGCATGGTTCCAAATTTTTTCCATGTCCTCCCAATTGGTCACTATGCCATGCTCCATAGGGTAGCTCAGACTAAGGAGCTCTCTTTTGCTCTGAGCCTCATCACCAATATACGTCTTCTCATCACCTGTAACAAATGACATATTCTGTTATGATATTGCATGCTAATTTATCATATGAACAATGTAGGGCTGAGCTGAGTACTGAATTCCACTTTGAAAGAAATGTAAACATAGTTAAAGATCTGTAAAGTAATGCCCAGGCAGCTTTCAGTAACAAGCTGGGAAAGTGATGCTAATTTTACTTATAACTCTCAAAATGGAGACAAGAACAAGACTTAAAGAAAAAAGAACCCTTAAACAGTTCAATATTAACTTTCCTAATGCCACGCCTCTAGCATGGCAAAAGTGCTTGAATGATTTAACTGATTACACTCATTGGCCTGGTGCCAGCGGATCACTTTGATACGTGAGAGCTAGATCGATCTGAGCTTCTCTTGGGCGGGCAGGGAATGATGACTGAAACCATCATCCACATCACCCATTGGAGCGCCCAAAGAGTTAATTCAAGGTAGGCAGAACAATACGCAACTTTTGTCTTGAGGTGCCAAAATTCACCAGTCTCCAGTTCCTAATAATGTAGCCTGCCAACAGCATTGCTGATGAAGATTGCCTCCTTTATCTAATTAAAGAGTGCAAGCAAGGCAATCAATCATTCCATGGCTGTCCAACAGAAAATGGGGTCGAGCCAAATATGGCTCTCTATAACCAGCCATCAGCTTTCCTTGAAGTCTTCTTTCCTTTATTTACTAATGAGTTAGTGAGGCTTCTTAGAGTGACTGGGTAATCTATGATACAAAAAGCATCACAACAATTATGGAGATATTTTAAGCAATAAGAGGTTTGAGATCGTAGGTTGCTACTGTAAATTACCTAGTTGCTGTTTGCGTCTCCCAACAACACTGTGGAATACAGAACGAGGGGCATCATCCCCAGCAAATCCTGCACGACATGTGCTGGATCCATTGTCAATGACAATGGCTGGATGATCTTCGTCGGGTTCGTAACTCATTCTCAGGCTACTATTAAGAACTATCTGCTTGTCACTGTTCACAGTGTATCCACCACTGCAATAAGATGTGTGAAAAGCAATTAATACTGAGTATGTCCAATATAAAAAGTGAAGTATTATGGAAACAACATGATGTGAACACTTTGGAACAGACCATCAACAGAAGTACTTAACAAGTATGCATAGATCATACAAAAAGAGAAAAAATGCATGAATTAAGGCAAGACTTAATTATCATTAAGACACAATAATGAACAAATAACAACCACAGCAAATGTAACAACAAAATGGCATCTATGCCTATGCCAATGAAAAAACTCACACCAATGTTCCTTTGAACTTCTTATCCATTCTGGCAATAAGTGGAAACATTGAAAATACATGTTAAAGAGTAGAATTTCTATTTATCCCAGTCCCACCTGTTTCACTCAATATGACATTACCTTTCAGTTTTCCAGCTCTTTGACTAACTGATTCTGCATGACAATTTTATCTCCTTGAGAAAGTAAACTTAAGTCAGAGCTGAAAATTCCCTATACATGTTAACTTTATGGGACAACAGACTGCTTCTATGTGCAACTGGTGACTTGCAGTCACAGACCTAATCAATAAGAAGGCATAGGCAATATTTAATTCACAGCTTGAGTACAATCTGGCTTTTAAATGCTTAACTCCAGTGCAAACCATACCTCTGAAGACTTTAAAGACTGAGAGAGATGCAAGGGAAAACAAGCTGGGAAAACATATTGGGAAATAAATGAAAAATAATACAAGTGTTGGGAATATGAAAGAAAATGACAGAGATTGATCCCTTAATTCAGTTATAGTCTCTGGCTTACATATCAATCCTCTGGCCAATATTCCCACTACCCATCAGATACTTATCCTCCCCACTGTGCATGTGTAGCAATTCATAGATAACATAATAATGAAAGGCTAGAGGGGATTTACACCTCTGCTAAACTAATATTTATTGTAAACTAAATCCAAAACCAGTGTAAATGTTGCTTCTAATAATCAGGGTTTGGCTTAAAGCTAGGGCTGGCCTGGAACCTCCTTTCTATACTAACTCAACCAAAATAATCCCTCTTTAAAAGCATGCCCAGGACATTTAATGGTGACACCAGTTTTTGGCAAGGTAATGTGTTTTTCTTACCTTGCCTTCCACAAACACACCCCCCCCTCCCCAAATACAAGGAAAACACTACACAGACACACCACAAATTATTGGTTTGTGAATTGCCTGCACTAATGTGGAAGTGTGGTTCCAATATTTCATTGATGTATCGAATACATAATGCTTTATGGCAGGTGTCAATACCTAATTGTGAAAGTGGTAGTTCAGTCAGGTATTAATCTAGAGTTCAAATATGGCCTCGATAAACACTGAAAGGTATTGGCATTTTCTGTGCTCATAGTAACATCCAATGCAATACTAGGCTAGATGAAGGGACCATGTTCAGGATTAAAGAAAAAAAAGGAGCATGAACCTAAAAAACCAAATATTTTGGCAGTAAATGTCATTAGAATACAGTCGAGTCTGCTTAACTCCAATTCGCTGGGACCACCCCAATGAGTTGGAGAAATCAGAATTCGACTAACAATTTTCAAGGCGAGTCAACCGTATGCGAGTGAGCCAGCACCCTGTGGAGGTCACGAGGGCAATTCAACAGGGGATGTAACTAAAGATGGCATATTGGGGAAGTATTTTAAATGGGATTATTTCTTTTTATAAGAAATCACTCTGAGTGGTAGCTTAATAGATGAAGAGGCCGCCGCTTTTTCCACTTGTTCCCGGTTTTTCAAGATCGTAGAAAGCGTGCTAGCGGGAACGCCATACTTCTCAGCTATGGCCTTCTTCGACATCCCACCTCTGTCGATTTCCTGAAGCATGTTAATCTTCGACTCAATGGAAAGGACCTTGAGGTTTCTCTTCACGGGATTAGAGGAAGCCATCATTTAGAGGACAAATTCGTTGAAAATGATAACGGTGCAACTGTTCACGAGCGAGAGAGCGAGCACACTGGGGAGGTCACGAGGGCAGCCTCTTGTTTATATACCGTCACGGTGCTTTAGGCCAGATGCGTTGTAAGTAATGTTAAGCCGCCCTACACAATGCTGCCGAGATGCTTGATTATCGATAGATTTTTCAGCACCGCCGAGCCCTCGCACACTCTCTTCCCCCTACTGTCTTATCAGCGATGGTGTAATACACACGCCCTACTTATTGTGCTGCGGTTAATACAGTAGTTAATGGCACTCGCAGTGTCCAGTTTTATTGCCTCTCTCTATCCGCGGCACCGGCTCGTTTGTTTTTCAAGCCGTCAGCGTTGTTTGGTACCACGCTGGGAGGATGCCAGGAGGTGATTTTGCCTTTGTGGTAGCGCTGGGCAGTTGGACTAATCAGAAATGGGCATTAATTACTTCGTCTTATGCAAGGATAATTAATAGACGCAAAGAAGGAAAAAAACTATTATTTCTTTTTATTTCGACTAATAAGTAATTGGAGGTATCCGGTTTCGACATACATGGGACTCGACTGTATATTAATGTCAAGAGAAGAAAAAAAACTAACCACTTGTGTATTCTGTCAAACACTTTACTGGGAATAAATTCTAAAATATCCCTCTGTTGAATCCAGTCATGCCTATTCCTGTATCCATTTTTTCGGAAGGAATTTCGAATGAGACTCATACCCCTAATCAGAGCTCATGCCTACTAATACAACTCAGTGCCTAACCCTAATCCTAACCCTATACCTAATGCCTATCAAGACATGTCAGTCGAAGTGAGTTCCTATATATAACTCTGATGTCCAATGAGGCAGGAGCATCAGGAGTGAGTCTCATTCGGAATTCCTTCCGTCCTTTCCTCTTCAGGTTTTACTGTTCATAAATGAACTGCTGATTCTGTTGAAACTGGTATCGATACTACTTATTTGTGTTCAATACATAGATCTATAAAGTAGTCGGGACTATACTTCCACAGACCACACTAGTGCTGAATTGTTGTGATTCACTTGACCCCACAGCCCAACTCCTTTGTGTGAGACTTAAAGTGGCGAAAGGAAGCCGGACAGGCAAAGAGCAGCTAACTGCTGAAAACTAGTATCATGTCCATATTAATAAAAACTCCCCCCCCNCCCCCCCCCAGTGATCTCTTGGTTTTATTGATACAGAAACCTTAATTCTGGGGTGAGAAAGTCTGAATGAGACTCACACCTTATACTCCTATCTATAGTCCTATCTTAGGTTCGGGATTGGCTTCAACTTCATGCTTCTGTTTCACTGGAGATTAGGATTAGGGCTAGGGATAATGGTAGGCTTAGGGCTTAGGATTAGGGGTTAAGTGTAGAGGTAAGGTCTGGGTTCGGCTATCTCTAACCACAGCACTGATGATACTACTAATCATAGACAAGTCATGGAATCGGTCAGACTAGAGAAGGCCCTGGTCGCTGGGTTCTATTAGACATTTGTAGACATGAGTCCCGGTTCAGGATGTGGATGGAATTAGAATTCCTTCCGTTTTGGGTCCACCCGAAGCACTAGAACACCTGATGTTCACTCACCAGCAGTATTCCCAGTTTATGCCTCATACTCATATCGCACTTCCTCACTTCCTGCTCGCCTCAAGACGGCTGTGGTCTGCAGTGGGAGAATCAATGGATGATCCAAGACATTTTCATTTCTGATTTTCCCGCGATACTAGTATTACATTGCCTAAGCATGAAGTCTTTTTTTAACCACCCTCGCACCACACAGGTGTGCGGTCCTACCGTATCAAAGAGTATTACGGATATATATAACACTTCTCTAATCTGGAAACCATAACACAATTGATCCGTAATCGCCAGGATATACTCTCAAAAATGTATTTCTAATTCAGTATATTATCTGGTTGGGAAGTTTGTGTTCAATACAAACTTGGACTTGTGTTTATTCAAGATTACTGGGAATAAAATTTTAAAAAAGAGTGTAGTGTCAAGGCTTATCAGATGCATGCAAGAACAATCACCTCGGTCTTATTTAATTTCCTTTCCTCTCATCGTTCTATAATATTGAACAGAAGTATCGTATTCGAACGTGGAAATCCATGTATTCGAGAATAATTAAAACTGGCTCATGCTATCGTATGGTAGTTAGTAGCAGTTTTCATTTTTTTATTTTATTTTATTGGCCATATTTTTAGCGTACAGGCTGAATGTTAACGATCATCTCATCTTGTGTTTTCAGTAATCATGATTGTTGACTTGAATGCTCTCATGACAGTCACTAATCTTGAATCAGAATGTTGCAATATGAACTTGTGTAAATGAACAGCACAATCACTTTTTTTCTTATCTTCAGGTAATATACTTACTGTGTTTATCCTGCATGCTCTTTTTGTGATGAATAAGCAGGGTTGTTAACATTACTTGTAAAAAAAGTAATTAACTACATGTAGAATATTTTCCAACAAGATGTAATTAATTACAAGTAGATTTCTTTTGAGAAAAAAAGTAATTTATTACAAGTAGGTTATTTTAAAAGTAATTAATTACTTTCAATTACTTTTGCGATTTAGAACTGTTCGTTGTATTTCAAAAATTAAAAGACGGAAAGGAATGAAATTTAAGGCATATTAAAAGGCAGATTCTTATCTTATCCATGATTGTTTCAAGTTTCTTTGATCTTGATATAGTTGCTACACTTTTGTTACCATGGGGGTGAAAAATTAGCATGTCAGGAAGGGCCATTAAAATAGCACTCCCGCAACCCTCGCAACATGGAAGGGGGAAGGGATAAGGATCTGGAGCGCCCGAGGAAGGGAGGAGAAAAATGGGATTGGCAACAAAAAAAACAAAAGGAGAGAGACAGAGAGAGACAGGGAGAGAGACAGAGAGAGAAAGAGACTATCTCCGATGATACACGGATGACCCAGTGACACAGCATTAATCCTATGAGCCTACGGGCCTGTAAGTTGTTCAATGTAAAGTAGGGATACCATTTGCACGTTGGTATAAAAATGTGGCGCCTAGTCCCAGAGAGGTGTCGTGAGTCGATAAGAGGATGGGTCGTTTGATTTTCTTATAGCGGTGGGGAAGGCACGTACGAGAGGAGAGGAGTGGGACTGGGACTAACGACAGGAGATGCTGTTTCTTTCTTGTCGTTGTCTTCTTGTCTCCCCCTTCCCAGCCCTTCATTATTCTTTTTATTTTGCAGCCTGTTTGGGTTGTTATATTTACATGTTTGTGTACGAGAGTGGCTAAGTGTTGTAGACTAGACCACGTACAATGTCGCTGGCCAAGTGTTGTAGACTAGATCATCCACAATGTTGCAAGAGGGAGGCATCAAAATAATTACACCTTCCACTACGTTCCAAGATAACCAGGGAGCCCAGTCCCCCACCCCCCTCAAGTCAGTATGACCCACTTTAAAAATAAACAAATTTTGAATTTGTAACAAATCAGCTAATTGTAGGTAGAAATGGCGTCAAATTTTTGTTTTCTTTTTTCTTTGTTAAAAATCCCGCAAAACACGCCTCGGGATCCTCGGAAGTCAATGACTCCATTCCCGCCAGTGGGCCCTCTTGGCGCACTTGCAAGTCCCTCCATCCCCTCTCCTCTTTCAGATAACATTCCTTGGTCTGCCCCTGGTTACATCTATTCAAACGATGACAAGTCTCTATTCGTACAGTATTTACTTACAAAGCCCCTGGGCTTTATTTTTATTTGCTTTACAAAATACATCTAAACACACATTTGAGGGCGTAATTAGCGGAGCAGACATGACTGTTGCATCATGAAGTCATGCTTTGTAGTTTACCTCTATAAAGAACGAGACCAGGTGGCTAAGAACGACTGAGTTAACAAAGAGAGTGTGTGGGAGTTAAGAGAACCAGAAACGCTTGAAGCTTAAAAAAAAACCAAAAAACAAACAAACTCCACTTTGAAAAATAGTGGAAATTATAAGTAGGCATTACCAATTTTTGTTTTAATTAATTACAAAGACATTACTTTGCCCCAAAAAGTAATTAATTACAGTACTCTACTTGCTACAAAACAGAGGTAGCAAGTACTTGTAGCATACTTCCAAGTACAGTATTCTAATAAACAACCCTGTGAATAAGTCTTTTCTTGCATGAATTTTTATTCATGAGTTTTAATTTAAATGTTTTTATAGTGTTCACAAGTTTAATATGAATGGATGTTTTCCTTATCTTTGAATGCATGTAATTAGAGTTGTCTGATTAGCACCTTATAGTTCTTAATCTTGTATAGATGTGCTGTATTACTGTATCTGATGTGTCTCTCCAAAACTGGCAACTCAGGGCCCAAACCTAGTAAACAAACAAGAAAACCAAGGCAACAAAAACAAACAACCCATCAGCTGCACATAGTGAACCAGAATGAACCAATACTTACAAGATTTTGTTATTGATTTGGGTTGGGGAAGGGAAGGGAGAGGGGGAGAATTATTGACAGCATAACAACACTCTTGGCAAATTCCTGAGACTTCCTGGCAAACTACAATGGGCTCTCAGTACCTAGGTTCAGCTGACCGAAACGAATCTGGTTCAGCTAACCGGTACATATTGTGGTGAAAGAGAGAGCACATGTCTGTGAAGTAAGACCATAAAAATGACTGTAAGGGATATGGGAGTTAAGCAGCTTGCACTGCATTACAGATACTGTACTTACAGAAAAACATCCAGGGAATCTCCCATAGAAAGTCCTATAGAAGAGTTTCTAGATCATTAGAACATCTAAAAACTGTCCCAGTGGTGTCTTTTCTTCCACAACCCAGCCTCTAACCCTACTTCTTACTTGAAATCGAGCACTGCATGGGAGAGTCCCTAAGTACTGCCAACAGAACAAAGTCAGAATAGGTGGGAGATCTAAAATTACGAGGAAAAAAAAAAAAACAAAGAAAAGGGAGAGGATGACAGGCAAAAGAAAGTTACTAAGTATTATTTCTTACTGACAATAGACGACTTACAATGCATGCTAAGATCTCTGTTTTCATACAGGAACTCATTAATTGCAGACACTTGGATGTTCTGTCCTAAGGCTCAGTTCTTTGATTTTCACCTCTAGTATATGTGCAGTAGAGAGAGAGAGAGTGAGTGAGAGAGAGAGAGAAAAAAAGAGAGAGAGAAAGAGAGAGAGAGAAAGAGAGAGAGAGAGAGAGAGAGAGAGAGAGAGAGAGAGAGACACATAGACAGACAGACAGAGAGAGAGAGAAAGAGAGGGGGGGGGGGGACAAACAGACAGGGGAAAAGAGAGAGGGGGAGACAAACAGACAGGGGGAAAGACAGATAAAGAATAAAAGAGCAGTGGTACAGTTTTTAATATTATAAAATATCAGCAGTTATGCATGTCTGCAGTATAGTTACCTAGTATAATATCATCTTGGCTCAGACATGTTATCTGCTTTACTCAGCCCATTAAGCTCAATATTCACTTCTCAGCCCACATTTCATAAAATCCTCCATTTATTCTTTTATAAAACTCTCAAGCACTTTCAATAAAGATGTCCTCTTCTGTAAAGAACATTATCATATCTAATGTGCAAAGCATTCCCTTGCATATCTAACACTCAGTAACTGTATTGAAATTTAATATAGAAAAAAAAGCACAGCGGTTATAGCATTGATACAATTTATTACCTATACATAAAGGCTTACATGAAACAGTGATAAATTATAAATGAGGCATCCAGCAATCTTGCATCATACATTACAGTCTGTGACACTTGTGAGCTGATAATCCAAATAATGCAGCACCAGATTTTGCCTCCCTTATATTAAGGACATGCGCAGAATGACACAGTTGTTTCATTTATTATGTTTTAGGAACATGCTGGCAAATGGAGTGACACAGTCAACTTTACTAAGAAACAATTACTCTGGAACTTGGAAATAGTTGCCATTCACAAAAATTGCAATCATCCACTGACTAAAAAATATCTAAAAAATACAGTGCTCTGCTGTGTGAAAAGTGTTGCCATAATGCAGCAGTTGCTATTAAGGTTTGCAAAAAAGTGGAATCCACTGTGACTCCAAGCTCAGTAAAAGTAATTAGGTATCTTAGTGAGGTAGTAAGAGCTACATCAGACTCTTATTTTGCAACTTAAATGTGCTGACAGTGATATGAAGTTGACATCAAGTGGAGCATGTCATTCCTTTGATATAAGGCAAAGACCTATATCTACGGGAAATTCCCAACTTTTTGCATCAAGAAGATGATAATGACCTACATCTCTGGGAAATTCCTAAACTCTTGCATCAAGAATATGATATGCACTAACTGATTATAAGCTGTGACTTGGAAGGTATAGTTATGGTTCAAGATCTATTTACTTTCAGTAACCAGAACTGCAATGGTCAATATTAAGCTTGAAATATGGAGTAAAACTGACACCCTGAATCTTCTCATCATGCACACTGTTACACTGTTAGACAAGTCATTCAAAATTAATTTAACCCAAAGTGGCAGGATATGGACAGGTGCAAAGCAATACATTTTCTGTAGATTTCACATCATTCTTGCAACTAGCTTACTGATACATCTTGTATCTTTAGCCATTCATCCCACAAATGAAATATAATCTGCAAAATTTTCAGATAGCCGTGGAATAATGTTTGTTCATGACTGATGTCTAGAAACAAAAAAAAATGGCCATCTACAGCTAATAGCCTGGTGCAGACAGACTTTTGTCCATGAACTTCCTCTTGGCAAAACACAGCCACCACTGAAAAATAAGAAAGAAATTGTCAGCCAACAACGAAAATACAGATAGGCAACACTTCTCTTTATTTTCCCACTAGTTTCATTAGCCAGTTAGATGTCCCTTATAAGTCTTACCCTTTTGTGGAAGAACCCCAGTATTTTTTTTCTCTATGAAAGAGACAACAGAAGACTCACTACCCCTTTTCTGATGACCATGCCCCAACAATCTGAAAAAGTGAAGGGGAACAGTGTCACACTTGATCACTAAACAATGAATAAGTAGTGTCATTCAGTGGACCCTGAAAAACCTGCTGTAGTCAATGGCCGAGACATGTTTGAATTGCAAAAATGCCAACCTGCAGACACCAAGAGCAACAGCTTGCTTTCTCTACATAAAATTGGATCTAGAAGTCTCAACCTTGTTTCACTCGGCATTTATATACCTTGCTTGGTTTATCGCCCTGGTCAAAGACTTTATCTATAAGTCTCACTCCTGTCTCCTGCCTGAGCTGTTGGAGATACTGTCTCATGGTGTCTGTGAAGAAAACACAAACATAATGGTCCTAATAAACTAAAGATGTTGAAAGGACAATTCAGGCTCATTCTGTAAGAATTTTGAAATCGAGATCCTATTGATAAAATAAACAAAGTCTCAAAAAATGTTCACCACCTTAATTAATATTTAGTAGCCCAAAAACAGAAGTGGGTAAATTTTACCAAACATGACTAAGCCAGAAATGTGTCTGAGACAAAAAAATGTCTTAAAAAAATAATATCTTTTCAAACAAAAGTTGGAAAGATGAATAGTAACAAGGAAATTAACAATTTAAAGTGCGTTCAAACAGATGAAAAACAGAACTCTGCAGATGAAAAACATAATTCTGCAAAGTGGACATGGTCTACTGGAGAAGTGTGGCTACAGCCATATGCTCCTTTAGGGGTGACAAGGTTTAGTGGCAGTAGAAGGAAACAAAAGTTCCACCTAATCACAACATTTTGCAAATAATAGTATTGTATTCTCTAAAATTACAGGATGATCACAACTTTTATCACATTTCCAAGGAGCTGTGATTATAAAGTGGCAACTGTAGTTCTCTTCACACTTTAGCTACCCACACTCATCCCTTGTGCAAACTTACCATCCTCAGCCTTACTGGCCGGCTTTGTGTACATGGCATTAAGAGGAAAGCCAGCCTCTCCTGGAATGGGAAAGTTGGAGATTCCCAGGGTGTACATTTCTTTGTCTGCCTGACTACGAGAGGAGCACTGATAAAAAATAAAGCATACATTTAGACAAAGGGTACAATATGAAGCACATTCATTCACAGTGTAACATTGTTCTTGCAGGACCTGAAAGTATTGTGTTCAAAAACCTTTATTAAGTAAACTCTTCTTATGAAACTAGCATTATTCTGAACTTTTTGAAAGTTTCAAAGTGAGAACTAGATATTAGATTATATAAGTTTTCTAGATGTTGTGAAACATGTTTGTAAGTAAGACCAAAACCACTTTTTTATGGAACATATTTCAAAGGAGGACTACACTGATGTCTTTTTATAAGTTGGGGAAAAAAAAACAACAAAACAACAGAACGTTTCTTGCACGATTTCTTAAATTCATAAAGTTTTATACAAACCCAATTTAGCTGTTCATTAAAACAGTAATATGAAAGTTTGCTCACACCATGTTATTTCCTTACATTGTGAAACAACTCAATCACTCATCTTCCACCACGCTATACTGCTAATCAAGGCATACCCCATGATTTTTATGTCGTGACAATGGTTACCTACCCGCTGCATCTTCTTGAGACACTCACTGATATACAATGTGATGTAGATCAAAGTTCTGTCAGCCTCACTCTGAAAACGGATTCAAGTTAGACCATATTTAGAATAACAATGTATCACGTAGGTGACCCACTTCTGTTTTTATCTTTTGGAGGCATGTTCTTGAGTATTTTGAGTAGGAAATCCTTCTCCCCCCTCCCCATCTCCCTAAGATACAGTATAACAGAGCCAATTTATCAAAAGGAGCACCAGGGGTGTCACTTATTTTTCATGAAATTTTGGTAACATTTTGTGGCTTTGCATGTATTCATGTGGATTAAGGGCCTGCCTGAAACTTCTACCTTTTAAGGAGCAACTTACATTAAATCTCTACATGAAGGTATATCTTAAAGAATAAAGACGCATAAATTAAATACCAATTACAAAGCACAGGAAGAGACAGCAGACATATTCCGATCCAACTTAACCAGTTTTGCTTCTTTGGATGTTGTTAGGTATGGAGTGAAGTAATAAAGACTGTTCTTGCATAACTGATGAAAGACTGGAGCAAAAATTTTACTCTCTGCTGGTCATTTCTAACAAACAAAAATACTTATTTATTACTGTTAATTTTCACTATTAATAATACTGTAAGGCAACTTTCTTGTGATTTTTCAAGAGCTAGGCAGTAGATAAGGCTGTGTAAATAAACTAATCTTCTAATATCTCCTCTTATTAGTCATTCAAACCTGCAGTCCCTGATGTAAAAAAAAACCTGACAGACTGTATACACAACAAACTCCCTTCAAAATCTCATGTTTCTACGAAGATATGCATGGGTCAGGGTTAGTGAAGATAAAGAACATTTTGTAAAGTCCCTAAATATTGCTATGGTGCCCCTAAAGGATGTGGCCACTTAGATGTTTTGCTTTCAAGACTGATTCAGCAAATACATGTGATATGTGAAGTCAACTAATAGATCTACAATGACACACCATCTGTGGAAGTTGAGAAGCAAGCCTGAATTCCCAATAAATAATGCTGAATCTAAGTTTGATGTGACTAATTAAACAAAAAGGGCACAATGGAAAGCATAATAGCTGAATTTCACTACATGGATCTACTCTCAAGATATATCTTCAATACCAAATAACAGCCTCTATGCTTTATGACAGCATGGAACCTGCAAAACAGCAGTCTACTGAAATCAGAAACAATCTTTCATCAGTTCTAGTCTATCTGTAAGGCAGTTGCACCCAAACTTCAGTTAAATTTTGGATCTTGGATTAAAAAAAACAAAAAAAATTGGGGACAAGAACTGTCTTGGGTTCACCTACAGACTTCAGATGGTATTCCTAGAGAAGCCAGTATTCTGAGATTTCCAAAAATTCTCAGAAAAGTAGCAACCTTGGACACTGTTAAAAGGTCGTCTCTAATTTATGCAACGAAATGCTCTTGGTCTCGACAAAGGTTTCATCCAAAGCACCTCAATCCTTCATCATCATATGCTCAGTGCCTTGCTAAGAATAAAGATCTCTTGCTGAAGTTTCCTTTTCCAACTCCATTATTACAATTTGACAAAGAAAACAGCGATGGATAAGTTAACAAATTACAGTGATTTACAAACACATACTGTACCTTGATTTCATAGTTGCGGAAGAAAATGTTGGCCTTGAAGAAGTATATAGATTCATCTATGATGTCATAGTCAGATGCTAAAATGAAGAAAAGGAGGAGAGATATTAAACTTCACTGTAATAACTGCACCAAAGGTGAAATTAGCCTTTACTTCAGGGTAAATAATCTAATCTGTCGTGCTTAAGACTTAAAATACTGGAGGAAACACAAGTACCCTAAGAACTGAAATGCCTAAAATTAAAAAGAATCAGCTTATTGGGCAGCATTCTCAGGTCCATCATTTGACCTCTTTCACTCTAATCCATTTTTGGTCAGATATGTGTCCTAAATTAACACTCATAACCATTTGTATCCACAGGGCAAGAACACCTGGCCTTGGCAGTCAATTACATTGTATTTGCCTTACGGTATAAGCTGCCGATTGACTGCTCTGGTATCAGCCAAGCCTTTCCAACACTACTTATTTTGCTTAAGTAAGTGTGAAGAGTTAAGCAAACAGTCACTGATAGTAGTAACAGTGACCTGATCCATTCAGCACATCAGAAGGGTTAAGAAACATCTTAAAGTGATTCTAAACTTGCAATAGTTTACTGAGACAAGCAGAACTCAGATCAAAATTATAGGTCCTTTTCCACAGATTAATAAGCATCTTGAACATTACCTACATGGTACAAAGTGCAACCAAATTAATGTTTTCATCTTCTACATCTGGGGACTTGCATAACTACTTCTGCTTATACCACTTTTGTCATACACTGTCCTTGGTGATATATTATCCATAAAAATGTGACAGAGATTAATGGAATGGTATGCCATCTTTCCATTAGCATAAAATGACCAGAATTATCACAGAATTACTGTATCCTAAACACTGGCTGTGCTAGCCGACCACGCCCTATGCAGCTCACTGGCTGTGTGATCTAGTTTTACTAATGCAACAGGCCGCTGGTCACACTGCCGGCTCCTCAGCTGACCGAAGTAAACAATGCCTTTGTATTGGACTGACATGCAAAAATCCATATTTTTGTTTGAAAAATGGCTGTGAATCTACTACAAGCACTAGATTTTTTTGTGTAGGGAATTTCACAAGACATATGGGAGTGTATTTTTTATCATCATATGCATGTTTATTTGTGTCAGCAAAAGCTTAAATGCATAATGCAACCCCTGCAGATTGAAGCACACACACACAATAAGGTTGATGTGATCAAGAAAAATCCACATGGAAGAGGGCTGGGGGAGGAGAGGCAACTTTACTCACACACAGACAAACACTAAGCTGTCACACTAATCTTTCCATTTCGATATGAGTATGGGGAGCGGGATAGGAGGGACAGAACTGTGCGTAATACTGTGTTAACCATCTATTCGGACTGTGATCAATCGTGAATTGTAAAACCCATCATTGGTGCTTTCTTTGTTTCACACATAATAATTGTAATATCTTACTTCCAATCAGGGGAAACAGTTTTGCAGCACAGCAAAGTAATGTAGTACAATAGTGCAACAGTCAAGACAGTGCTTCCAAACACATTTCATTTCTTGCTCATAAGGATGTGTTTGGTTTTAAGTAAACCTGAGAATTTCTGTAAACAAGCATACTGGTTTGAAAGTTCGCTTGTTTTCACAATTTCTATAGTGCATTAGGGGTTATAGTCCATGCTAGCAACTTCTGTAAATAGTGTTCCAGTCATCTTAGTTAAGAATGTCTTTTCTTGAAAATCAGTCATCCCTTTTGAGTATCCTTTCGATGTTTTCTAAAGTATGTGAATGGATGTGATGTTTACATCACAAGCACATGCATAGGAGCATCCCATTGTTTTAACAGGGAAATTTATTCTTTTTCTCACCCACATGGTGAGAAGTCTGTCTGACTTGTTGTCAGGATACACGGCTGCAAAAATTCAATCGCCACAGGTAAAGATTGGTTGAGCAATGCGTATACAGTATACAATACTGCCACACTCAATGGTAACAATCATCACTAGGGTTAAGTTTCTCAACTCTTACATCAATTTCAATATATCACCTTATGATCAAAATGACATCAGAATTTGCATTTGACATGAGCTGTGGAATATGATGTTAATACTAAACACTGATAATAAGTATCTGTTCATATTCCATGACACATACAGCCATATCTTTTTAAAGACAAAGGCATCTTAGGAAAACATACTGTCTTTTGGAGCTGGTCCCTTGTACTGTGTGCGTATAGGAAGTAATGCCATATTTCCTATCAGCTTTGGTGGCTTCAAGAACTGGGAATGATAGGCCTGTGGAGGTAAAGAGTATCCATCAAATCATTAGTTTATTTTGTGAAAATATATGCAAAATCTTCTGTCAACCAACTGAAATACCATCATATGATGTCAAATGATTATGAATGGAAGTCACAAAATGTCAACAATTAAATAACTTGGCAGGTTCTCTAAGTTATCAGCAACATCAGGTAACTCCTTTCCAAAGAGACTTGCACAGTGTAAAATTGGTATCACATTCATGACACCTGTGTTATTCACAGTAATCACAGGATCTAACTGTAGCATGAAATTAAAACTTCAGTGGCTATGGGGTCTTCTGAATAGGTTTGAGTCCCGCCATTTAACAAAATAAAATGCAGACAACCAGCCTATTTAGCAAACAGTAACATATCTGCACCAGATCTGCTTTCTTTTATCCACCATCATCCTTCCACAACCCCTCCACCTATACAGATTTGTCTAAACACTGCTCGGTAATCTTTCACCTTGAAACTAAGAAATTTAACTTTTGTACTTCACCAGTAATCAGGAGAATTCATTTACAACATACTTTCTGTTTACAATCTTTTTACAAATGCATTTAATTCATGGTGCAGAACTTCAGATTCAGTTACTTCCCTTTCTATGATGAATGTGAGTCTAAAATAACAAATATTAAATGCTATAAAGCAAACATTACTCCAGAAGCTTAGATCTCTTTACTATTTCGAGAGCACTGGTTTTCTGGGACATGGACTACTTTTACTGTCTATCAAGATCTGACCTCAGTGCCTTGATGACAGTCGACATAACAATGGTGTGAAGTTGGTTTATTAGACTTATTCAGTGTCCAATTATCTACCAGATTCTACTATCTAGAGAGTAGCCAACAACCTCAGAACCCTTATTATGCGCCAGTAATCAAATCAAAGGGTATATGCCGTGGAACAGCATAAATAATAGTATAAAGATAGGGTTTCCAAATGCACCTCATCCTACAAGATCCAGATTTTACCTTCACCCATATCCTAAATTCCATCAAGACAGCTTCCCTAACATAATGCTCAAACTGAGAGGGATCTAACCCTATTGAGAACGAGACATGCCTAAAAGTAAAACCTTATACCTAATACCTATCGAGACAAAAGCACAAGTCAAGACAAGTGAGACATATTTGGAAGTCCTCCCTGATGTAGGTGACAAACAAAATATAAAAGATGACAATCTCAAATCACTGAAAGCAACCGACGCAGCGACGGCGGTGGGGATTTGTTGACAAGAAGTGGCAGTGAGAAGCCAGAAGGCGCAGGTGGGCGTTGACATGTCAAGGCATTTGACTTTGATATCGACTGCATTGCCTTAGTCCAGTGGCAATGGGCAGCTACAAAGGTTGCTTTCGTGACCTCAGTGATATCCAACTAACTTATGAATGTTTAAACACCCTAATGAAATATGTACCGGCATTGTGAATCTTTTCCTTTCCTTGTTGCGACTACAGTAACATAGGGCTACAGGATATTAGTCACACTTCCGGAAAACTTCCGGGTAGCTTTTGCAGAGTTCTCCACCTTACCGGTGAATTTATTTGATTTTGACCTGTTTTATTTTACACACGTGACGCTGATACTAAGAGAGTCTAATTTGAGATCAAGATCGGAGAAAAATTATGCACCGTTTGTACAAAATGAAGCTTTATTGTGATGACAGGCTTCATGTTTGTTTGGATATTATGAGATTGAATGTAACAAGTCAACTGGAGAACAGAGCAAACCTCATCAAGACTTAATTTTTGGACTGATGCGAAATCAGTGGCATGAAATCTAAGCAAAATTATGACACATGTGGGGATGGACTTACATGTTTCAGTGCTACTGCACCAAAACCCACTTTCACTTCAAATCTTTCCACCACAAGTCAAACAAAACTTGCATAAAGCTGCACTAGACAATATTGAGAAACAAAATCTTCCCCACGTATTATTCTAACCACTGGCCTGAACAGTTCTAAATATACTGTTTAGTTTGACGGGAACTTGAAAAGGAGGAGGAGGGCATACATGAAGGGGCTCATATCAGTAGTTGTTCAAGATAGCACACATACAGTGAGTCATGGGAGGCAGTTATGCACAGGGTTTTGTATCCCTGTTTGTACGGCTCCCTCCTCCCCCCTCCCTTAACCACTGACCGGGTCAAATGCGCATGTTAATGCTACTGGTCTGTGCAGGAGGGGAAACATAGAGGGCTCCTGAGGTGATTTGTCGATGGAAAAGTTGAAATGGATAATCAAGCCGAAAATTTATGTCGCTTACTTGTTCCATTCCCTCACTCTGTTTTACATTGTCTCGCTCTTTCCATTCCTTCACTCCACTTTACATTCCCTCACTCACCCTGTCACATGCCTATACTTAACGTTGTCTCAGTTCTTCCATTTCCTCACTCCGCTTACGTTCTTTCACTCTTGTTTTATCCCTCGTGCCGCTTAACATTCTCTCATTCCTTCCAATTCTCACTCCACTTATTGTTCTCTCATTCTCTTACTTTGTAGGAATAAATCCTGTTACTCAGTTTAACGTTTTCTCATTATATTTCTTCTTTCACTCCGCTAAGCACTCCCTCCTTCATGTTATCTTTCTCTCACTCTTCGTGTTTCCTCACTCTGATTAACGTTCTCTCATTCCTTACATTCCTCACTCCGCTGAATACTCTCTCACTCTTTCATTTTTCTCTCATTCTTCTTGCTGCTTTACCCCATTCATTGTTCTTGTACTCTTTCCATTCCTCACTCCGCTTAACGTTCTCTCACTCCTTCCATTCCCTCACTCCACTTAGCGTTCTCTCACTCTTTCTGATCCTTCACTCCATTCATAATTCTTTCACCCTTCCCATTCCCTCACTCTCTCTAATATTCTCTCGCACCTGCTGTTCGCCATTGTCTCATCCTGTCTCCCATTCCATCACTGCGTTTCCTGCCCACCGTCCCCTCCCCCCGTTCTCTCACTCCTTCCCACGTTCTCTATACTCTCCCTCAGGAAAAGAAGTCGTTGCCTCTGAGTAGCCTGACTATCTCATTTCACGTGTTTCCGCGTAATCAAGATTTCATTTAAACATGTGTAGACCCAAAGCCTCTTGATCTTCAACACAGACGCCCCACCCTAGCCCCTCTGCACACAAAATCATATTGTGGTAACTTCAGCATCTGAGAATATGAGCATGATGAGACGATGGCCCATTGTTCACTTAGCTTTCTCTAACAACAGCACCGATTGAGTCGAAATATCAATCTAGTCCATGACCTGTCTATAACTAAATGAACTGTATCATTATGGTTGCGGTGCTGTCCTTCGACATAGCCGTTCACTTATTGTCCATGTATGAAGGACCTGTAACCATCGATTTTGGTTACAGAGGCCTAATCCGGTTTTCTTTTTGAGCCAATAAACTGTTTTCTCTACTGTCACTTACAAGAAATTCCACAATCTCTAAGTCTTTTTAATAGTTTGCAGCATTCACTGAGCTTATTAAAAATGATGCTTAAAATATAGGTCTTTCATTTCGTTTTCGAGCTACGAACCGATACATCGAAAGGTGTACAATTTCCTTAACGACAAGTGCTCCGCACAGAATGCCACACCGAAACCCAAGTGAATGACCCAAACTTCAGGTTTAGTTTACAAAATCATGAGTGAATACAAACTAATTGGCAGGTAGGTTCGCAAATCTAGGGCCCATTCTTCATAACTGTCTTCCTAATGCATATGACAACATGCTATTTTAATCCAATTAGAAGTCTGTAGCCTATAGGGACATGCGTTTTTCTTTGTGATCAAAATTCGGAGGAAAAGCTAAACTACATGACGTGTGGAAAGTATTTTGGCTTGGGACGCCCGGAGAAGTTAATGAGAAGAGGTGTAAAACCTTGTATAGCCAACAGTGAAAAAAAACATTGGCATCTTCATACCTTCATGATGTGAGTCTCGGTGTTGTAGGTATTGCGGTAACTGTTCTTGTAAATTTTTGTCTGTCAGTGCTGGGTGGCAAGATGTAGCCTTCTTTTCTGCCGAAGGAGTTTCCGACGGCGTTTGGTGCGGTCATGGGTTCTTGAGATACCGTACAAAAGCGGATTAATTAAATTGTATTCGACAAATAGATTCATAGATTACATAGACGCTACGCCCCTGATCCTATCCTACCACCATCACCACCACACACAAAAAAAAAAACTGCCATCACCACTGCCATCATCAACGCCACCACCAATACGATGACCATCTGCACCAGCATTACCACCACCATTACCACTACTCAACTATAACTACGACCACTACCATTATCACTTCTACTATTGTTACCATACCTGTCACTGTAAACACGACAGCGACAACTAGAAACAACTACCACTAGAAATAGTTCACAATTAAGCTTATGATCTTAGAGTGTAAATTTCTACGCAAGTCACAGAGAGGGAGAGAACTGTGCATAAAGTCATGGGTGATATGTTTATGTGGCATAAGCAAATATTTTAGTTTTTCAACAAGATAGATCGTAATTTTTGAAATAAAATTGTCATTAACCCAAGTAGAAAATTTAGAGCTGGGGATTTTCATAGGTGCTGTTCTCTTTCTAATCATAAGGTATTAAAAATTGAGAAGATTTTAAGGAGAATCACCTAAATGAATTCAGTCACAATTATTGATATCACATTAGTGTTGTGGGGCCGTTGAGCTAACATTCCTTGGATAAAAGAAATATATTTTCTAGTTAAGGGCTGGCCACAAAAGGGATGTGCTGAGACACAGATCCTGGAGCGCCCTCTAAAAATAAATGAGACACGAGCGGACGTTGAAGAAAGCGACTCCGACAGAGCAGCACCAGGTCGTACACTATGGACAATGCCGTCAAAAAGGTCAAAATAATGGACGGTAATGGCAGAATCAGCCTCGCAATGCAACTGTTTTATTTTTCACTTCTTCATTTCTGCAAATTCCTCCTCTTTCCCTCATATCACCATTTTCGTCATCATCATCATCATCATCATCATCATCATCATTATCACTGATAAATAAAGAAACGTACTAAACAGGCAATGCAGAATCCATGAGAAATCACAATTATTGATATTCACAGTATTCACAGATGTCAGTACCATTCGTTGTACAGACGAAATATCTAGCTGAGGGCTGGCCACAGAGGATCATGGACTTACAGACCCTTAAGTGACATTCAAAGACAAATAAGACATGACAGAGGAAGATTTCTAACAGCAGCAGGGGCACAGCAGAGTTGATTTGTTTTGATAATCTAGCACTCACATCCACCCAGCTATCTGACAGGGATTAAGCTTTCACGCTCGACAAATTAATATTCACTAGGAACTGCCTTGGTACAGGATATACACGGGTATTATAACTGTCATCAACCTTTCTGCATACTTTAGAACAACAGAACCGACTGTTAAATGGATGCATTTTTGGGATCATTCTTTGATAGGTGTTCATTGTCCCAACTGAGACAGAAGCTATGTCACATGAAATACCATTTGCACTGAAAATCAGTTAAGTTTTGATCTAGTTCGTTGGAGCCAAAGAGCCAATGAATTATTTGGAAGCCAAAGGTTTTAAGAAAAGAGCCAAAAATCTGGTATTTGGCTCCGAAAGAGCCAGGTCTGGCAACCGTGAGAAACGCCAGGAAACCGTTTACGGAAAGGATCTTGCCGCTCTTGCGTAGGAAAAAAAAAATAACGGTCAGCACAGCGTGTACAATAGTCTTCCCTCAGATTACTTGCATCTTCTTAAAAAAAGTTTCTCTGGTGACGCAGCCTGATATGCAATACATTGTGCATATAATTATGAGAGCGCTGAATCTGTGAGATAATATGTGAGTTTCCAGATTATCATCGAGTAAAACTAGGTAACCGTGACAAAGTCGTTTCGTCAATGCTTGTAAATGGTTTGTAAGCAGGGTTGTTGTAACGAGTAAAAAATAAGGCCGCTACGAGTACTCGTTACAGTTTTCGAATAACAATTACCTACTCGTTGCACGCTTCATCATAAGTAACGAAAAAATACACGAATTTTTGTGTAACAATTACAAAATTACTCGTTACTATTTTAGTTACTTTTGTGTGCGTGTGTGTTTGTGTGTGTGTCACTCGCTTGCCTGACGGCCCGAACTGGATTTTGAAGGAGAATAAAAAAATCAAAGCAAGCTGATGTCGGGCGCAAGCTCCATCGTCTGTCCACGTGTACCTGTACAAAACTAAACGGCCATGAAGATTGCTGTGTTCACGTAACAATACCACTGATCCTCCATTGTTCGCCGCGTATACATCGTCACGTCATAATTATGTAAACAATCAAGATACTGTAGTTCTTTTCAATTTCATTCTGGGTAAGAACCTCTGAGAAACTCTGTTGGGACTCATGATGATAAACTGTTTATTTTAGTATCAGTCTTGCCACCAAAGTCTGGCCTTACTGTGCAACAAATATTTCAGCCTTTATTGTTCAATCATACTCTCACCAATTTCTTTTTAGCTTTTTCCTGCCCACCAAATTTTGACTTGGAATTGGATGTTCAGACATATTCTTGGATGCTTGCCACTGTTTTTCAGATATTTTTTACAAAATTTGAAATTTGCATTCAACTGAAACATATCTAGTTAAAAAGCTAAATGTTTTTAAAAAAAAACTGTCATTTACTTATCTATCAGAAATGGGCATGTCAGAAGGATATTGCATTCAGCTGTTTCTGCGATGCTTCAGAATAGGCAGGACTATATTTTTTGTATGTAAAAATGTGATCAAGTCAACTAGCCAGTCACTGACAGAGATGAATCACTTGCAAATGATACTCAAGAGAAGCCACAACAACCACAAATATACAGCAACAAATTTATTTCAAAAAGAAAAAATTGATTTCTTGAAGACCTTTTTTTTATATTGGCTTAAGGATTTATTTTTCCGTTAAACAGCAGTCAAAAAGGTTTTACAGCTAAACATGTGTACATGATATGGAACGAAACAGAATAATCTCTTTAGTGAATATCCTTCTCTATCGTTAAGGCATTGCTGAGGACCTGTGATAAATATGCAAAAAATGACATTTGCTTGCAAACAGCACTTTGATGTGAAATTTTAATATAAAGTCAATCTGAAGAAAGTTATTGTGAAATTTTCATGTTTTCACACTGGAATCTGTAAGCATGAATGCTTGCAAATGTTTTTGATTAATTTAACAGATAGTCATTATGAATCAAATCAAACAATCTTTATGGATCAATTTGAAACTCTATGACAGTGTTTTTCTCTGCTAGGTAGACAGACAAACTTAGATAAGACAACACTATCACCAGTGCAAGAATCTAGCAAATCACTATACATCTACACTGGTTAGAATGGCTCTGTAATATACAATGCTGCATAAGGAAGCCCTCTACTTCATATACATATGAAATATGCATTATTGGACAGAGACTAAGAAACAATCCATCCAAATATCACTGGGGATCATCTTTGGCCCTCACCTTTGATGATGATACTATTTCTCCAACATGTCTCTTAAGGCACAAAACATCTGAATTGGGCTACTTCTTAAGAAACACTGGCCCGAAGATATTAACATAAGTGGACTCCAGGTCCTTTGCTATGTGCACCTGTAAAAATGATAAACATAAAAATAAGTAGAATGAAACATGGCAGAAGAGGCAGTATGATATGTTCAAATACATGAACTGTGAAAGTATATAATGCCCTCAGACATGCACTTGAACTACAGAGGGCACTGAGCGTCTACCTGATATCCTACTTCTCCTCTTCAAAAGCAGTGACTTAACACATAAACGTGAACTGGTTTATTATGAAAATAATTTATATGAAACCAGGACTGTTCCAAAACATTTTCATTGCCCTGAGGTAATAGTTGGCTGTAATCAGTCCTAAGTATTTTGCAAAATGCACGCAATGCTAAACTGCCTCAATCCATAAACTTCATAGTATTTTTTTTTTCTGATTGGGATACATACTCTAAAATTGTAATTGTTGCAAAAAAATGTGGGGTACAAGATCACCCAATCACTAGCTAAATGACTACTTTGTCATTAATATATTGCTAAACAAACCTACTGCAAAATGCAAACATCACTGTCGTGTCACTGGGAAGTGCTGGTTCAAAATGAAGTCAGAAATTGATTATTATTTGCTCCACCAGCAAAGGTAGATTAAACATACAATATCTGTTTCAGCTTTTTGAGGGAGAATACTATCCTTTTCTATTATAATACATGCTTCTTGAAAATTTGAATAGCTCCACCAGCTTAACAACTTCCAGAAATTCCACAAACTTCCAAAATTTGAATAACTCCATCAGCTTAACAATTTCCATAACAGATTTACATCATCCCAGCAATAAATTCAAGCACTCAGAGCAAGTGATTCCAACAGTAATTACACAAGATATGCACTGACGGCAAAGAGCTGGCAAACTACAAATTTTCATGGGCCTTTATAGTTGCAGAGAGAAGCATCTATTTCTCCCTAAAATATATGAACTGCATGCCCGTTTTAGAAATATTTACTCAAGAATCAGGATAGAAAAATAACATCTGACCACAAAACCTACACTGATCTAATGGTCCTTTACCAAAAATATGATCTGTCTGCTTGAAATGTAGAATCTGACTAGAAAGGTACTCACCTATCATACTGCTGAGAAAGGAAGCATAAGTGGCAGAACCCGTGACAGCTCCAAATGCAGCAGGGTTACTTCGTATGGTCTTAACATGAAAAGCCCTGCCTGCCTCTATATCCCCTGGGCCCCACACTTCAACTTCTACGATGTGCCAGTCTCGCAAGCTGCGGAAAATAAAATCGGAATGTTGTAACTTCAGTCAATAAAACCCACTAGCATGCTGGAATGTTGTAACTTCAGTCAATAAAACCCATTAGCATGCAAGAATGCACAAACATACATATTACCACATTTATGGACTGGGTACAAACACACTGAATGAAAGTGTTAGACAAAGGCAGCATAATGAGTGGATGGAGTAGGGGAAGGGGTGAGGACAGAACAAAAGAGAGAAGAATGAAGAGATAACGCAGAAAGAAAGGCAGCTTTGGTAGGTAGTGTCATCTCTAGCAATGAAATGGAAGTACTGATGCTGTCTGCAAACCAGAATTCTAATGATGGATATATAAAGTAGGATTATGAAGGCTGAAAAAAACAATTCCAGATCCTTAGGATGTTGGCAAAGTTTAATGTTACTGTTCCTGCAAGGAGTGACATGTCTGTCTTTCTTGTTGCATTTCCAGCGGCAGACTTATCAATCTCTTGATGTTATCTATCCTTATGTATCACCATCTACGTTTTGCTGAGCAACCTTCACTTAATTTTTTTTTCCAGACTATGTGTGAATTTCTTCACAACAGCTGACATGGCCAGTGTATGTACTTTTCTACAATATATGAGGCTGCTACACAGACAACAATGCAGACTGTTGCTTTAACCATTCAAAGGAAGAGATGTTAAATCATTGTAGAAAAGGGGTTGAATATTCCTAAAGTCTCTAGCTAACATCTTCAGAAACAACAAAGTCATATTTTGTATAAGCCTAAAAATATGAATTTATATTTATAACTGTGAAAACTCTTCATTTCAGACATCAAGCTTGTGACAAAATAATGCAGTGAAACTCGGATATAACGAGGTCGTTGGGACCAACCGTCGGTGCTCGTTAGAACCGATGGCTCGTTACACACATGGTCCACGGAAAATCATGTAAAAACTGTCAGTAGTGTCAGGGAGACCCATATACTAGATCTACTAACATGGCTAGACTGCTCGCTGCGGGTAGAGCAGAAGTGCCTTGTCTACCCAGGGGTCAGCCAGGTAAACATGCCAGCATGCCACAAGTTTGCCACAAACCTGGGGGCCCCGCGGCAAACGTTGAGAGTCGAGAAACGGTGATTACGATCGGTCAGTCATTCGAGAAACGAATGACTGACCGATCGTAATCACCGTGCCTGCGATTGTTATGATTGAAATCAAAATTGCCTAGCGCAATGATTGGTCTAAACAACAGGCTTGGCCAATCATTAGCCGAGCATATCAATCCCATCTTCCTCCCGTCGCATGGTCACATCTCCACCGCATCCTTCCCTACCCCGCTTCTTGGCCTACTGCGCAACTAGTTTGTACCGGTAATCCTACCAGTAAATTACATAAGCGAGACAGCCAGACTTGCCTATTGTTGGCAATTGTGACGTAGCCTAAACGTTCGAGTTCCTCGCCGCTGACAGTTTTATTGCAGACGAAAGGGTTGCGAGGGCTTAATTGCAGGTCGGTTACCTCGTTAGGGCCAGGGCCGCGTTTAGCGGATTTTGTGCTCGTTATATGAAAGGCAAGTTTACTATTACAAAGAAGGAAAAAAACCAGGGATTTTCATTTTGCTCGGTACATGCGAGAACTCGTTTTATCCGTGCTCGTTATATTCGAGTTTCACTGTACTATGACACAAACTTTTATGCTACATATTATGTGGATTTCAAATGAAATTAAATTTAATCATCTTCCGTGTGTGACTCACCTAGGATCAGACACGAGTGATCCTTGAACCTTATCAAAACCCAGGTTGTGAGCAGCTAACGCTGCAGCTGCCATGGTGTTGACGTTGTTAGGTGCAAGGGGACACAATCCACGGACACTTCCTTGGAAGAAAAGCAAAGCGTGTTCAGTGTAATATTTACAGATGCAAAATAAGGTTCATTTTGTTTCTCACCAAAGGATATATTTAGTTATTGGATTATGCCCACACAATGAAACATATTATGAATTAAAAGACTGCAATAAAGTATTTCCCTACCGCTGAAACAGGATAGTAATGAGAACAAATTAAAGTCCAAAATAATGATCATATAAGTTGTCAACTAGCTTTAAAAAAGACAACAAAACAACAATTACATCCTTATTGGAAATCTCAGGATTGTATACCAGCATGAGTCATCAATAGCTAGCAAATAATATGGGGCAAATCTATAATCTTATGAACTGAAAACGTACCTTCATACAATATAACTGGCTTGTCTGTAACAGTCTTGTTTAAGGCCTCAATCTCTCCATGCAATTTGTAGCTGGCTGGATGTTTCTTCATTGTGACTTTCAAAGCCTAAGATTATAAATCAGACAGCCAAGTGATAAAACTCAATCATAAACTACTCTGTGTATTCATTATTTTCTGATGATTAATGTATCCCAAGCTCTATTGGATAACAACAGATGAATAGCACTATACAGCAGGAAGTGAAAAGGGTAATAATCTCTGGCATTACCAATGATAACACACAATTTACATAACATCATAACATTTGTACAGTCTGTGACTAGGTAAACTATGTTACACATTTTTGTATCATATTCATTTTACACAGTTACATGCTTATTACTGTGTATATAGCATCATGCCTATGTACACTATATCAGGCAATAACCTGAAGGGTGCCTCTGTCTGCCATTTTTTTTATGTCCTCCCCTCCCCAGAATGCTCCTGAAGGAATGTAGAGGCCATGTAACTTGGTCGCCTCTCTGAGACTGGCCTCCAGATTTGCATTTGCTAGTGCTGTTGGGGAGCCAACCTGCAAATAAAATATTTAGACCTGAGCACCTGAAATATCCACTCTACAATGCACATAACCGGTCATCTTCCCAAAATCATTAACTTGCATGAAATCATCCCATGCCTATAACAATGCAAGTCACACATAAATCACATTAAGACATCATGATCTATTCCTGTAGCAGTAAATCTAATATCTTTAGTATTGAGTCAACATTTCAGTTGTGTCTAGCTCCAGACTTTCAGTTGCTGAATTAAAATAAAGAACTCAGAAGAAAGCAAAGTGGGATTAATATCAGTCTGTGATCGGACATATAATTAGCCTTTCTAAAATGTCTAATCAAAATTCGAACCATACTGAATGCTTCTGTTCTGTACAGAGGCATCTGTTAAGCTGGCAATGCATGTCAGCAAGAACAGTGATCTTACACAATGGTAAGTTGTTCCAGAGGTTAAATTTATAATCATGTCATATTCCACATATCGAATGATGGATATAAGGTATGCATAACTTAATGGCTAAACTTACAGTTATTACCCACCATATAATCAGCGCTTGAGAGAAATGAAGGTCCATATTGCTCAGAAATGCTAGGATGAGCTACCTCAACAATCAGATCTGCCTTGCTGAGAAGAACGACAAATGTTAAGTACTAGGTGAGATCTATATTACAGACTCAAAGCTTGTCTATAATCCCTATGCCACATATAACATACATGTACATCTTGACCTTTTGGCCCAAATAGCACATGGATGTACAGAACTTCCATAGAAGCATTCTTCCCGAATCCTATCTGACATACTTCTTATTTCCTTTGCAGTTAACTGCACCTACGTACAATGGTGCTGTATAACCATAATCATGCTAAAGCAATGTAAAACCCTAGTTCAATCAGATTTATGCACAAGCTTATGAGCTCATGGTAAGCTGGTGACATCAACATTAAATGCATGAAATAGTGATGGGGTTAAAAGGATCCAGATGGCTGACGTATATGAAATATGATTCATCACAGAAACCATTCAATAACTTTTAGAACCCTATAAGCTCATCAGCGATTTCCCATTCCCTATTATTAGTATAAAATAGTTAAAAAAGAAAAAAAAAAGGATACCATTATAGAGCAGCTGAACCACAACAGCTGATTTTAGGGCAAAACCTTTTCACCTGAGCCGCCTCTCCTGACAATTTATATTACATCTTTACATTAAAATGGTTTGCCTAATGCAGACCTTCAGGAGAAGAATCTTGCCACTCATAGCCTTTATTTTTATGGATGACTGCTGTAACATGGGCAATAGGTAACTTAATTTTGAAGGGATGAGAAAAAGAAGTCAGTGCACTTGTAAAGGAGAGAAAAATTATCTTTTGAAATCAAATGAGGCCTACAACTTCTATAGACTAATTGTTCATGAAGATCTGAGCTATCATTTGGAATTTAATGATGTCTGGTTAGTGCAGGCAAATTTTTATCTTAACATTTCAAAAGGAAGGGAATTTATGTTTAATGTTCAGTGCCTTACCGCTCCTTGAAATCATTCAAATCACGCAGAATCAAATGTTCAGGAACTTTTCCTTCCAAAGCTTGGAGTGTTCGATTCCACACAAAAGCCAGTTGAATGTCATTACGTTTCTCAATTTCTGAAACAAGATACTGGCCTGAAAACAGAGTAAGAAAGTGTGATGGACAAAATCTTACGAATAATCAAGCAAGCAAACATAAGAAATGAAATAGGACATTTATATCTTAATCATGCAAAAGAGAAACAAACTTGGCAGCTCAGTTTAGGTAAATCTCCTAATTCCTGCATTACACATACAGTGAAGAAAATGGGAAGGAAGTTTTGTGCAATCATGCGCCATCTCCATTTCGGGAACATCTGATATGCACTCTGAATGTACACGACTACTATTACAAAGTGCTGACTGTTATAAAACACACTTCACCAGACTGCCAGCCATGGGACAGGGCAAGTTGATTTTTTTGTAATCTGTGTGTGACACAAAAAGGTTTTCCTCCCACGGACATTGCAAAGGGAGCATAAATAAGCAGTAAATGCTGTGGACTATGTAGACATTCTACAGACTAAGATTGTACCTTAGCCGACATTTTCAAACATCTACCAATGTAAATACTCTCACTCCAGTATTGTCAGTAGCTGATATTAAAACTGTGACATCATAACTCTTATATGAGCAAGGGTAGATACCAATGTATAAGGTCAAATTAAGGATCCACTGAGTACTCACAAGATAATGATCCACTGAGTTAAATATTAATTTTTTTGTTAATTTTATTCTGGCAAAAACAATGTCTCTGCATTTATAGAAGTCAGTAGGTAATTAAGATCTTTGGTAGCATATTTAACATCTAAAATAAAATTTATAAGCATATCTAGTCTAGATCTAAATAACCAACAAAATTTATACTGGAATCAAGATGGCAGGAAAAACAAAATGACCAAACTCAGCTCAAAATTAAGTTCTTGCGCGGGGCGCCAAAATAACAAGAGTACTCACTATCAATATTGACTAAAGCTCAGTGATACCAGATAGACTTCAGCAGTCACCTAGCTTTTATCTATCCCGCTTCCTTTTGCCATTTTTGAGTCTCACAAGAGCTTGGGTTTACTTGGATTCACAAGCCAGTTTGTGATGTGCCTGTATTGTTGTTGTTTTTTTTTCCTTATTTTTCATGGAATATAAGATAAGAAAGCACCTTTTTTTTGATCATATGTATGACCTTCGGTTGATGATAAAACCAGTAACACCATACACAGCCACAAACCCTTGTCTGGAAAAAAACCTGCTGACCTGACTTATACGTGGACATGTACGTCAAAAATAATATTTTGTTTTCTAGTACTTTTTTGTCTGAAAATTATCTACGGTGCATACCGAGATAATGGGGTGAGGAAAGAGCATTATTCTATTACCACATGCGTGTGTAGTATGACGCTAAAAAAATTGCTGGAGAAACCAGGATTTGCCCTTGTGTCTAGAGGTATTCCTCTTCCCCGAACAGCAGTGGCTTATGGTAAAAATGGTGACATCACTGAAGTTCCAGTAACTACATACACCTCTATCTGACAATGTATTATTCAGCCTTCAATTATGGTTTTGGACATCCAAATTCAAAAGTAAAGTTTGACCATATAAGCCAGGTAAAGTATGCTGCATTTTTATTGCCTCTGCATGATTTTGTTTGGCACAGTTGCTGTTTACAGTGGAATTCAAAGATTCATACCGATGTGTTATCACCCATCCGCAGAGCACTGGCTAGACAGCTCGGCCATGTGGCAAGAACGTATTTGACGCAAGCTTATGGCCGCCACACGTGCATTGGGTGTAAGAATTTGGACTTTGCATAATGTAACCCTGTTGGTTGCCTGGGGCAGGAACAGGCATTATATCATGTTGACAGACACTTGAAAGATTGTTTTATTGGAATAACTGAATATCTATAATTTAACAAGGTCTATGACTGTAGGACTGTAAGACGAAACTTTCCTCTAATGTCCAAGTTTTATACTGAACTTTTGGCTAGAATAGATCTACATGAGCGCCTATTATTCGCACTCGGCTGTTAAAGATTGCTTCGTTACCTAAGTGCCCATATCCAACAATGCCAACTCTCCTCGCCATACCGATTGTGGAATAAAAAGGTGTGGAAGTAACAACAACAGGTAGCCTGTGTTGACTGCTAGTGTTTGCTTCTCTTGGCCGAAAGTTAGAAAAGTTTGTGCAATGATATTAAAAATTTGTGTTCAGTGCAGGAAGTAAACTAACCAATATATTTCAAAAGTAATAAAAATATGTTTCCTTCAAGAACCTATATTTATATTTATTTGCTGTAAAAATCTGATATATAGTTTCTTTTTTACTCAATTTGCGGTTATTAGCTTTAAAATTTAAAGATTGTTCTGCAAGCTAATAGAAGTTTAGTTTTTTGCAAAGGTCATTTCCGGTGTAACCATAGCAACTTGCCAAACCGATGGACGGATGTTGATAAGAGAGAAGGATAAGGCTGTGAAGTAGCCTATCAGTCTTAGCCAGGTACAAACACTTTCAGGTAGAGACTATCACAGTTAACTTCTACATCGCTGGAATAAAAGCAGTAGTATAAGATGGAACGGGGCACTTTGTTACAGAAATGAGAAACTGGTGGACACAAACAGATGTGTAAACGGGGAAGTGCCGAAGGAAGACATGAGATGGCGATGCAGAGAGAAAATAGACGTCTCCGAGCTAACAGCGGGGCGATTGATGTTAACACAGATGTCACGGGTTCGATTCCCGCCCCATTACTTTAACTCATTCTTCCCTTTTCTCTCAGCGTCAGCGTTTGGCTTCTTGACACTTCCTCCTTTTTCCTGACCTATTTTAGCATCTAGACTATTTGTTTTTGCCTACTCTCCACTTTGAGATGAAGCAAAGAGCACTGGATGTTGATATTCTGTGGTGCCCAGCCAGTGTGATCCTCTGCCCCTGTCCTCCCCCGTTGTCATTCCAGTGAGACCTATTGCAGCTGTAGAGCTCATAAATATTTTTCTTTAGGCACACAACTAGTTAGTTATTCCTTGCCTGTATAACAGGAGTTTGTTTGTTCCTTGAAACTTTTATTGATATTTTGAGGATATTTTTCCAGGGCATTGAATGAAGTAGGAAACACCAGTTACTGCATTAGTCCATAGATCAACCACCATGGGAAAGAAAAAGAAGGCAGATGCGATGACGGAGGAGGAGAGAATTGCCTTTGAGGAACAAAAGAGGCTAGCAGAGGAAGAGATGAGAAAAAAGAAGGAGGATGTCTTATCTCAATTTCTGAAGGTATGATACCATGTGTTAGACCAAGGTACAGCCAGTTCAACTTGGCAAATTAATTTGCAACGCAATTCATATGTTTTAGTCTTGTTTTTAAAGACTAAATTATTATTTCAGCATTATGTCTATAGAGTTGTGGAAGTGATTTTATTCATGTTTCTTTACTTGTGAAAAAAAACAAACCTAGATTTTTTTTTATCATGGACTTGCATAATAAACAGTGAATCCAAAACTTTGCTAGAACTCAGTATTCCATTTTTTTTTAAAATGGAGAAGACATTACTTGACCATTTTATTTAATCATATGAAATATTGTGAAATATTAAATCAGTTATACACAGTGTGGTCTTATTGAAGAACTCAGCTATGAACAGAAGCATCTGGTATCAAAACCTTATTGCTAACCCACAACATTCTGTTAGGTTCTGAAGCTGTTGGTGTTATGAGGTTGTATTGTGAAATTACCACTTCAGTTGATTGGCTGCAGAATATGTTGAAAATGGAGTTTACGGAAACTGCAGAATGATTGGAAGTATTTCAGTATTACATGTTAAGAAAAGTATGTCCTTATGGCCCATGCCATGTATGATAAGGTTGTGTCTCCTCAACAACACCCAGAAATTGCTGTGACATTAATTTGGATTTTAATACCACAGTGTTTTACCAATATCTTTCGTGATCTTTTGTGCATAGGATAAACTGGCAAAAGAAGAGAAAGCAACACGATACAACCTTAACAAGCTGAACCACCAGTGGAGAAATATCATGAGAGAAGCCAAGGCCAAAGAATTGAAGAAGGACATTGAAATTTTGAGTCAAACATTTGAGAGGGTTATTGATCGTAAGGATGCTGTGATCAAGTCCCTATCCAAAGATATTGCTGAAGCAGAAGAACAATATGCAATGGCCTTGCGGAGTCACTTACAAAATGTGGATTACCTCATGGGTATGTTATTACTATTCTTAGACTAAAGCTTTCAAAGCTGGAAATTGGCATATATCCTGTTATATGGAATTGCAAGTCTAATATAGTCTAATATAGGGTTGCAAGATTGAGGTTGGAAATTCATTACATTCTAGAGAATGAAGGGATTCAGAATTTAAAGATAGGGAAGATGGACCAGAGTTTTACAGAAATGATGTTACTGCTGCTTTAAGTTAACACCTATACTGGGCAGATAAATATATTCATCAGCTAAAGATTCAGTCACTGTTGGAATTGTTATTCCAAACCAGCATTATGCAGAACTTTTGTGTAAATATTAGAAAACATTTAATTAGTTGTCAGTCTCCCAAGCAACCAAGATACTAGATCAATCTTAAAACAAGCTGTAAATGCCATTTTTTCTTGATATTTCCTGATACTATTTTTCATCGCTTGCTTTATGGTTTTTGTAACAGACCTCCAGAAGTCACGCCTGGAGACTTTGACTCGTGAGTATTCAATGGAGCTGGAAATCATCTGTGAAGAGTTTGATCTAGAAAGAGCCATGCTCATTGAGCAGCACTACAATGAGATGAATGACATTGCTGACATTTTATTTGCCATGGATCAAAATTTCCAGGAGCGGGAGAATGAAGCAAGAAGTGAATTTCAGTCCATGAGGGATGAGATCAAAAACAAGGTAAAAGTCATTAATAAGTATTCTGCTGGGGTTTTTTATCCACTTCTCTGAGTGTTAATGACATTTTCATCTTCCATCCCAAATTTCCATTTATTTTTTGCACTTTCAACTTCTCTACAGCTTCTTTCTCTTTTATCTTTTTATGGAGAAATCTATAAAATCTGACAGTCACGGCATCATTTCACCACATATATTGAAGGTCTCATATACTAGTCCAAGTAAATCATTGGTCATTTTCAGAAGTTTTCGGTCATGTAGAATGGACTCATTTTCATCAGCAGAGATTCAGAATAGCAGATTTCAGTTTCTTATACCAGGATACTGGCAGAACCAGTGTAGTCAATAGTTTTTGCATAGGTAAACAATCATACATTTAACTACACAAAGTACCATGAACTTTTCATTTTTGATCTTCATATCTTACAGAACCTGGAGGAAAAACATGCCCTCCGAGTCCAGCTGGAGACCAAGGTGGATGACTTGTGGCAACAATTCCGTCAGGCACTTCAGAACTACAATGAAACAAATGAAGAGAGGAAAACCACCTTTGAAACCTTGAAGGTTAAGGATGAGAAAAGTGCAAAGGAGATTGAACTCCAGATGAGGAAGCTTCAGAGGATAGGGGTTAGTTGTAATTCACTGATTATCCTGTTTATGTCTTGTTGGTTGTATTTGCATGTTTGTCAGTCCATCCATTTTTATAGGATTCAAGGTGGCTTCCACTGAAAATTCAAATGTAAAAATTTTGTAGACTAGTCACTGCTGTGAAGAAAACTTAGCCTTGTCATAGAGAAATATGAGAAGTTTATGAGAAATAGGACTTTAGTTGCATGAGATGTTCAGGAAGATAGGATGGATTGCCTGGTTTAATTCATGCAACTCAATTACATCATAACTCATCAGGAACATAGAGAAAGTTACAGTTAACAGGAGTTGTGGTTATTCAGAACATGGAAGATAAATATTCCATTTTCTGAAAATGTAGTAATTAAGTGAAACCTGCTGTTATGCAGACCATGATTAGGTGGAGTTGACCGTATAATAAATAACAATATGAGATACAGGCAGGAAATATCCAATGATAGCAAATCCTGCAGATTTATATCACATACACTTATAACATGCTTTCTCTATCCTTTCTTTTCTGCAATCACCCCTAGGATCAAATCGCTCAGCTTAAATCTAAAATGGCTGCCAATGCTAAAGAATGTGAAGAGAGAAACAAGAACTTGAAAGAGGTAAGATTATATTGCACTTTTGTGCCCAAATAGTAGGAACACCAGATTAAAGAAATACAGAATGATTTTTTAAAGATAATTCAACATGCCACCCATAAGTTCAGATTACTTTGACAAGATTTTAGAAAAAGCTGTAAATTCTGCTTTTTACCAAACCAAACACTTAAATGATTGGCCTCATCAGCACATGTAGAAAGTAAAAAGTGCAGTGTCCCAATTCATTGCAGAATCCTGGAGAGGTTGTTTCTTGTTTAAATGCTAATGGTCACCAATTGATACTGCTAAGTTGCGAACTAATTTCATTTAATTGTTGTAATTATATCATGAGCTTATTTACATTTGCAAGACTGTGCTAGGGTTGTTAAGCTTCTAGCCCATTGATTCCATGGAGCTGAAAATGCTAGTGCATACATATTTCCATCAACTTGTTGCTGCTTTGCCTTATGGGCTTTCAGACATCACTGAAATTTTGTTGATTTTCAGTTAAGATAGAATGGAAGACAATTGTTTAGTGAAACTGATATATGTTTTAGGATTTAGATGATGAAACTTATGTATGTTTTAGGATTCAGATGATGAGGCAGAGATACTGATGGCGGTAATAATGGTTTTGATGTTTGTTTGAATTCTAAACTTTCTCTTACAGCGCATTTTGTCACTGTTGAATATTTACATTTAAACTTGTTAGTTGAATCAACATTATGTTGCATCAGTCCTTTGTCCTGTGGGTGAACAGTGAATTGGAACCCACAGGAAGGTGTTCCATTTTCATTTTGTTGAAATATACAGTGTATTTGTTTGATATTTTTGTGTGGTTTAGGGAAGGGGTGGGAGATCTTTACTGCTAACAGGAAGGATACATAATGCTTTTTTTTCAAAGAATTTGCATTTTAGTAACAGAAAGATGCTGTGCTTTGACAAATGGCATCAGAGAGCCTAAAAAAGATACTTGTGCAAGAGTATCAACTCAGAAAGTGGTAACTGGTCCAGAATCTTAGTCTGCAAGAGAGACGTGACACCAGAATGTGGTTTTGTAATTTTTCTGACTTTTAAGATCTTGGGAGTGGTTTCTTTCTCTGAAGATTCAGTTTTTAGGGTGAAAAATAAATATGATAAACTATAAGTTAGCAAACAATTTGAAGGAAGTTTCCCAACAGCATGAATTACATATTGGTTCATGTTCACCGATATTTTTCAGCTTCATATAGCCAAAGAAATCATCTGCATGTATATGACTGTCTGCCATAAAATTGTTGTAAGCTGTTGAGTTGTCAAAGAGTAGAAGGTTCAGTGAATAAGCTTTGGTCAGGATTTATTGTGGATGTGTGAGTGATTGACATATTAAATACACAAACAAAATTCAATGCAGGAGCGGGAAAAGATGCAGCGCCACTTTCACGAGTTGAAAGCAGAGATGAATCGGGTGAGGGAGAAAGAGAGGGACAAGCTAACCAAACTCACATTGGAGAGTAATGCAGCCATTAAAGAGATCAAGAGGCAAAAGGAAAAAGTGAGTGGCTATAAGAGAGAATCATTATGTTAGAGTGTCATGATGAAGAATTCTGATTCAGTGTTCCTTTTCCACCAAGCAAAGCTTTGTCTCTTGAGATAATGTAATAGTAGCTCAATACTGTTCCTTCACATTGATGTATTGTTTCTGCTGGCACAGAGGCGATTATTAATTTTTCATCAGAGTCTGTAGCATGAAATCCATTTTTCACTACATCGCACTGATTCCAAACCTTGCTATTTCTGGTACATCGTTGCCATAGAAATATTTAAATAAATTTACGAATCTACCTATGTAAGGAATCTTTGGGCCCATAAATTTTTGGAGTTATTTCTTGACATGATCGTGAGAAAGTGGACTTCGCCAACACAACATATTTTCTGTCTTCATTTAGCAAAGCATGTGTTTTTGCAGAGTCAAACTGGCCTCCTTTAATCCAGAAAAAGTTTCACTTCACCTCCTTTGAATCCAGTGTCTCTGAAATTGGATGAGAGAAATAAATTTTTTTGTATTTTCTCTGTAAATCACTTGCACCCATAGTTTGTATAAAATTATGGGGCATCGTCTTCATTTTTGGATTTGTACATCTCTTTTGTGTTTTAATCAATTTCCTGATCTGACTTCAGGGTGAGCTGATACTTAGGCTTGGAGAGATGTGTCGCAAGCTTGAGACAGAAGAAGAGAAAGTCTTGCCTTTCTACGCTTCCTCCCTCACAAAAGAGGAACTGGAGGACGTGGAGGCTGCAGTGTTAGAACCCCCATCACAGCCCCTGGCTGAGGTAAAACTTCAGTATATCATATGTGTTTGTAAAGAAAAACCAAAATAAAGTCAGGCTAGGAATGTATGGCAAGTGTAGGTGTCTGTTCAGCATGATTCTGTGTGTGCCATTCTGGTTTCAGTGGCGTAAAAGAGATTTCTGTTCAGTAAGAAATCATTTTCATGTGTACTTACCTGAATCCTCTGCTAACATCCAGACTTCACAAGTTTCAGTGCTGTAGCCTAGCAGATATTCGCAACACTTATTCAGTCTTGCTCAGTAGACCAGATGTTTCTCATCCCAGGGCCTATAATATAGTTTACTGATCGTCTTCAGTTAGGGGATGTAATGACTTATCATTCAGATTCATTCTGCACTTGCAGCAGATGGACAGGCACAAAACTCTAAAAGTGCCTTGAGAATTCACTAAGGGTCCAATTTAAACATTTGGCAAGAAACTAAACTGATGCTTCTTTAAACAAACTTGGTTGACATCATTGTCTGATTCAAAAGTTCTAGACATAATTAATATAATTTCATGTAATTTCTGGATGCAAGGAGTTTATAAAAATGATCATAAGGGAGAGGAGTTTCTGGGGATTCTTTATGAAAAGATCACATTGCTATACGGTTTTTTCGTCTCAAATTTGCAGGTAATGCATGAATACGCAGGTCTTGAAAATTTCTGGAAACGTTACAACAAGGTACTGCTGGATAAACTAGCTCTCGACAAAGAAAAGCAAACTTTGGCTGCAGAAAACCATCAACTGAGAACACTGCTAAAGCAGTACTTGGATGGCATCTCTGTCAACGACGAGATTCTGAGCCAGGTCAACCCACTGTTTGTTGTCAACAACAAGACCAATGTCAAGTAAGTAATAGATTGTGTAGTAATAGCAGAACTAATTTTCCCAAACAAGGTATCCAGAATGAACAACCTTGCAGATTGCAAGATTCAGTCACTGCACTAAATTGAAATCTGTCTTAGATCTCAGCTAATTTACCGAGTAGTATTTTGGTCTTCTGGGCGGAATATCTTTTCCTGCTGCGTGAGAATCCATCATTTTATCAGAATACTGAACCCTTAGACTTTCAAAATTTCTATTAAGTTATTCAGTGAAATAAGGAGAATTCGATGAACAATCAAAATAAAAAGCATGCACAATAGAGTTCACTTAACACAGTAGTGCTTTGCCTGAAATCTCTGTTGGTACAAATGAAAAGAAAATCCCCATTCAAAGGTCTTCTTTATTCAGTCTTCTTTATTAATTATAAAATTCAGTAACCTATAACAAGTTGAGGGAATCTTCAATAACACGATAACTGTTATGCCACCAAGCCAGGAAGTGTCAAAGAGAGAAATAATGAGCTGATACTGGTCATAATTTTTCCCCCCCCTTGGTTGCTGGGCATGTGGAGATTATGTTAAATCCTGCATTAGTCGAAGGTGATCCCTTCCCCATCCTTAGCAACACAGAGCATGAAAGCAAAATGTATCCAACTCAGTACTTCCAAATTTTGTGAAAGACTATCGTTTTCCAGTCTATAATACTATAAATGGAAAACACAAAGCTTGCTTCACCCTTCTATTTCATGTTAATAGAAATAAAGTGGAGTTGAATTCATGTGGATAGCAAATTTTGTATTGCCGGACTGGATGAAGACTTAGGAGATATAAGAAAGTCCAGCATTTTGCTTTATTGTTATGCATAATGACCTTCATGTTGAATCATCAGCTTAGCAGGGTGAACAAAAAAGAAAACCAAAATAGCTGCACAGTTCAGCCTATAACATGCTATGTTACAGCATAAAATTCCCCAAAATTTTTTTAACAGAGCAGTGAAGTTATGATGCACTAAACAACTCTCTGTTGTGCCCACATGGTTTATTACTGTATCGTGTGGATAGTGCTTGGGATGCTGACACATGTATTGTGTTGAAATGCATTTTAAGGGCATCAGTGCGAATCACTAAAACTGAACAAATTATATCATATGTGAAGAATATACATAGAATTCTGTAAACACAAACACACTGTCACAAATAACTGTTCAGCACACTCCCATTTGGAATCCCATATGCATTGTGCCTTACAAAAAGCAAACTGGATAATACCAAACTTCTGATAACATAACATCAAAGGCTTAGTTTGAAGGGTGAATGTATTATTAAGAGTTCCACTGTATATCAATTCCCACTGGGGTCTTCATATTCCATTTTCACTCTTGAAGTTTGAGGGGGTATAGTACACAGAGTTTGAAAAAGTATTGGTCTTTTTCCTAGATTCCTTATGCACCCGGGTCCTATCTTGACTCAATTACCAGCCTTGCTTGTGTTGAAAAACCACACTACTTTGAAGACAAATGTACTTAAATATACCCAGGCAGTGTATTATATCTTGAGCTTTTCTTGTGATTTCACAGACTGAATGTGCCAGTGATGGATCCCCGTGTCAGACGGCCTGTGCCCCAGACAGTAGTAGAGGCAGCTCATGTTATCAAGCATACACTCAAGTGATTTTTGTTTTCATGTTGAGCCTGGATTTACTAGAGATTATCATGAGTTGAAGCATTGTTCCAATCAGAACTAAATTTATATGAAGCTAGAATGAAATATGGGTTAACAAGGAATGACTCTAGTGCTTGTAGTTAATTAACCCTCTCAGTGTCAAGGTTGACACATCAAAAGAACTCTCTTTAGTTTTATGAACACAAGACAGTGTTCCCATGGAAAGGAAATACTGTCAACAAACAATGTAGAATTAGTGCAGGTTCTTTCGTAACTTTCCTCATGTGATATCTCAGGCCCATGAATTCCCTGTGCATAATTTAAGGCAGTGAAGTTGAGATGTTCTGGTACCGATTGCACTGAATGAGACCAAGGAGGCTTGTGAATCATGAAACCCAGTTCTTGGCAAATCAGAAAGCTTATCCATGCTTGCTTACATCTTCTTGAATGCGTGATGTATTCTGTGCTGTGTTCTGAAATTCTTTTTTGAGAAAATCTCGCAGACAAGCTTGAGAGGATTATACAGATCTGTATCGTTAAGGTTGGAGATTTTATATTTATTGTGGTGGCATATTTGTACATTGATTAAAACATTTTACAATTTCAGCTTTGATCGTGCATACACTTTTTGTGCATCCAGACATTTTACATTTGTTGTTATAATGCAGGAACATACAGAGAGTATTGGTTAAAATGAAAATGGCTGAATCGAAGTACTGCTAAATTGAAAGGAAATAAAAAGCCCCATTAATTTTCTTCTTTTTCTTTGATATCAAACTTGCACCAGCCTGAAATAATACTATGGCCGAGTCAAAGAAAAATAGTATCCATTATGGCACAATTCATCAAAAAGCCAATTCAGTATTGCAGAGCAGAATACTTCTTAAAGCATTGGTCTATGCCAGCAGTCTTGAGGCAAGGAAGGGGGGATAGGAGAAAATCCATGTGCTTACACAGCTGCAGACATGACTGGTACTAATGGTTTGTGACATAGGATAACCTTAAGGGATCGCAGGAAAGCTTTATGGCAATTCAGAGGCAAGATGAAAGAACACTACTATAGTAACCCAGATTTGCATGCTGCTGATTATCCCAAGATCTGTGCATTCTCAGAGGCTCAAAATGAATGTAATAAATTCGCAGTACTTGCAAAAAATTAATTTCCCTTGAAATAAGTCAGTTTTGAGATTTCTGTCTGAACTGAAACTGTTCAACCTGGATGTGTCTTTGGTGTTGCAGACTTGTTTTAACCAGCATCTTGTGTACTGTACTGTCAAACTTCGTTGTACCACCAATTCTGGAACCATCCTGAGAGAGGTTGGTAGTACAGAGAGGTGTCAACAAATTTATAATTTGGCGTCTCAAACTCCTTTAAAAAACAAAATAACAAGGCTATGTTTGTTTGGTTCCTGCAATTTGACAAAATGGGAAGCCACATTCCTTTCTTAGCAAATAAAGTATCAGTCTCTAGGCAAGCAAAGATGGCTGCAATGTTTGCTGTACTAAAATCTTTGCCTCATTCATTAGCAAACAGATCACTGTTGATTCTTGCCACAATCTCCTCCAATGCAAGGCCCTTGACATGTTCCACTGACAAGTTTGAAACAGTAGGTGGTTGCTGCCATGTTCCCAAGCTTTTTCTTCCGCTTTGTTCAAAACATGACACATTGATAACTAACCTCTAGTAGGTGTGCTCCCTTCCTTGCTTCTGACTACCCTTTGTACCTTAGGACTGCCCACAGAATACAGGGGAGGGGTGTGGCTTGTTTTTGTCAGATTGCAGGGACCAAACAAACACAGCCCAATCATTTCATTCGCCCATACTTAGCACCGCTATTTGATGTAGAGAGGGGTGGAATTCCAAGTTTATACCAACCTGTTAAGGATTACAACACAGCCTTGCGATATATGGTATAGGGTATGAGATAGGTTAAGGGAGAGATGCAGGTCACTGTTAGTGAGCATCTGGGTGTGTAACTGGCCATAGTGCTAAGCCTAAATGATGTCTAAATAGTAAGTAGCCCATAGTCCAGTCAGACTGTGAGAAGTGCTTGATATTTGTTTACTGTAGAATCTCGATATGACTTGTAGTTTGGTGCATATAAGATTTATACTTAGCAATGAAGTATACATTGTAACAAGATTCACCATTTTTAGCTAATGGGTGCACAAAATGGAACCAAAGTTTGGGGTTATTTGTATGCTGAAAGACAGAAACATCTGGAGAATGCTTACTTAAGGTACCTCTGCCTCTGTCCAGAAATCTTCACATCTACAGACTAAAGTGATACAGGTGGCCGCCTACAAATGCATCTGATCTGTGATTATATGTCATCACCTCCACTGCATCAAGAGATGTAAACAAGTTCACTGTCCCTTGTCATGATTTTCTCCTGCCATCACTTATCCTGTCAAGTTAAGCACTAAACTTTACTACTGGCACATGCTAGTGGCGCCAAGCCGCATGTGCCATCTCCAATCTGCTAATATACTATACCTAGGTTGATTTCTTGAGGAAAATGTTTAGTGGGACCGTTCGTCAACACATTATAGTGAGGTTTTATAAGCATTATGAAGATCTGAGAATAGTTGGGGCATTAATAACATGTTGTAAAGGAGTGCTCGTAATAACGGGGTATTTAATATCAAAGTCCTCCTGTAAATTAGTGTAAATGGTACATTCCAGATGAACAATATCCCTAGAATCATAGCCATACTTAGAGCTTCAATGAGAGGCCTAGAAGCAAATGCTCATGGTCAAATATCAGCATCAATGATAACTTGATAGTGCTACTGTGAAAATCTGTCAAAATAAGCCTAACACAGGACTTACTAGTCATCTTCAGGATAATGCTGCCTAGGGGCAAAGACAGTTGGGCCCTGTTTATCTAGCTTGTTGCTGATAGCAAAATGAGTAAAGATTGACAAAATTTACTGGATGAAGTGCAGATGACATATAGAAATAACAGGGTTAGTTTCCATTACTTTTAACACATTTAATTGTTCCGAGACGACATGTTGGCAGTGGAAGAGGTTGGCAGTATGAACAGGAAGAAGAAATAATATAACATGGTTATACTGGACTTGAATGAGCGCTGCCAATCATACATCAATGTCTGAGTAAACAATCAGTATTCGAAGAAATGCACAATGAGACTCTGAGAATAGAAGCATGTTTCACTTAACATGGTAATACTTCCATCTTTATTACTTTGTATGCATCCAGAAATACAATGATCAGGTAAAGTCAACATGAAGTAGCAGCCTATATAATGTTTTACATCCTGTGACAAGAAACATGACAAAATAAATTACATGATTCATAAAGTCACACTCTTTGATTACAATCCTCTCTCAAAAGGCTGTTTTTCAAACTGACTTTACAATTACACGTGGAACACATTTTTTACAAAAACAATCAATATGAAATTAGCAACATTACAAGAAATTTTACAAGTTCTGACATTTTTTTAATACTCTGTTATGCTCATTTCAAAATGCGACTGGCATTATCTGAAAAACATGCTTATTATGAAGCATTTCTAAATCCCCAATTTTTTCCAGATTAAACGACAATCTCTCTCACTTGCTCTAAATCAATCCCCACAATAAAGCTCCACCCAGGATCAACTCAACTCAAGGCAAACAAAAGCTTATTATTCATAAATGACTAGTTGCGACAACTGTGATGCATATTAATGGTTGCCATACTTTAAACCAGATGGAGACAGACCAACCTATTATTCCTTATCTTAGATAATCTGAAAAATGCTGAATACAAAACAATTTAGTAGATCCTGTGAATTTTGTATTAAACATGTTTGAGTGCAAGTGAATTTAATAATACAGGCCTACTTCTCACATCATCTGCTTCCAAGTACATACCACGTCTGAGCTACAAATATTTAACTAACAGAAAATGACTGACAATGAAATTCGGAGAAAGTGAACAACCATTAAGTATTTAATGATGTCTTTTTGAAATTCATGCACTGTGCGCAACTACACAAAGCATGAATAAATCACAGAAGGTAGCAATTTAAGTTTCTATCAGGTGCAGAGACTTAGTACTGCTTCATTATCTTCTACACTGAGACAAAAATATGATCAGTCTAAAAACTGATACCAGGATTGCATTATCTGCTCTCTCTCACACAAACAAAATTTCACACTACATGTATAATTTCTCTGAACAAAAGGTTAATATAGCAGACAGTACTCGGATAAAAGCCTCGGTGCTCACAGAAGATGACAGATTCAGCATAAATGTTCACTATTCAGAACAGTATATTCTTCTCAATCTGTATTCTATTTTATTATCCACCAAAATCACAATCTGCCCAACTAAAAGAATTTACACATCAACAATATGAAAGTTAGAATAATCCACACACAGATTAGTCACCAAGTAGACATTCAATGTTACTTTATTCTAGTGAACCGTACCAAATGAAAAGTTAATATAGAGTCAATCTTTCCCATCCAGGACATGGTCTATCATTTGCTCACAGATATCAGTCATACTCCCCATCCATCAAATCACACACACTTTCATTCAATGGCACAGTCACAAACAGATCCAAAGTGTAACCAAGGCTCCTGAAAGTAAGGTTTTCCATCTCCTACAGCTAGACAAGTTCTTGAAGCTGAACCTCACTGTTAATGTCATCTGCAGCCTAGTGCCTGAGCTCTCCCCGTTATTGCAGGGGTGAGAAGGGGGTAGGGATCAGAATCCTGGACTGCATGTGCCTGATGAGTGGAACTGCAGACACAAATATAATAGCATGACAACACTTGCCATAAGACTGACCTTATAAAAACATTTCAATTACCGTACACCTGAGTTCACTACACAGATCTGCACAGAGGAGCGAGCCCTTAACCAATCTTGCATTTTAGTGGTAGGCCTACTTTGTGCTAAAATACATTGTACTCAATCAGTGCAAATTTTCAATACAGCAGATCAAATCCTACAGTCTAGTTTGTAAAAATGTTTGTGTAATAAACCTCTAGCTTTTTATATCGACCGTATCTTTTTTCCCCTGGGCCAGACCAGTGAAATAAAAATGTTAGAATTGCAGTTATAAATGATTTATATTCATGCTATTCTAGGGATGAAGGACAAAAATAAATCGTGTATGGTGCAGGTCATCTGGCTTATCTGGAATAACAAGGGCTGGCTGGACAATCCTGATTTACCTCATTTGTATGATATGTAACATTTGACAATGCAAGACAAATTACTGTATAAACCGATTTCTTTATATTCATTTCACATTGTAGACAAACCTGTATAAGACACACAATCATCCCAGCCTGGCCGGCTCCAAGCAGCTTCCCTGGTTTCTTTCCTAGTCTGGAGATCTTTATAACCTGTGGTGGCCAGAATTAAAAACTTGTTACTATAAACTATCTACACCTTATTCCTGAGAGGAGGTATTTTCCCTGAATACTGTACATGAGATTACAATTTCTATGGCTAAGGCAATTAGCAAGATTGTCTAAAGGCTATCCATTTTTACAAGGTTATCCTTAATCAGTTTTTCAGAATGCCCTTACAATGATCATGAGCTATTCATAAAACTTCCTTCACTTCTGCATACAGTCTTCCTTCACTTCTACATGTAGAAGACAACTAGTAACTTAGGAGAGTGTGAAACAACAGAAGATTATCAGAGGGACCCCCCTTTGCACAGAAGTCTTGGAATAAACAGTCCTGACATTATTCATCTAATAATAATACTTTAGCATTAAGAGTGTCACTGCATAAATGATCCCCTTCTGAATACCTGACACTTCGAAAGAAAGACAGATATGGAGAAACGCAGAAATGGTGATGGAATCCAAAAATATGGAAAAGACTGCCCTCAATAAATCCAGAAAGCCTTGGAACAATATGACAATGTACTTTGTTCAACCTCAACAGATCTGAACCAATTATGGATAAAATATCAGTGATGGAATAGACAGTTTAGATTAGTGGTTCAGCCGATTTTAAAATCTTTATCTCATAGAGAATGTTCATACAGAACAGAGTACACATCAAGAGAATCACTTTTCACTTTTCAACAGAGCAAAGCAGACTTCAGGCCATCATCCAACATTCCAAAGATGAGGATAAATGGTCCAGTACAGTATACAGCAGAAGTTGACTAAACCAGAGCCAGTTAATGAACAAAAAATCTCATCCTAAAAATTTTCAGTCCTATCTGGGTTTCAATATATTCTGTGCAAGCTGCTTTATCTGAAAAAGAAAAGCCTTGAATACCTTTTAATCAAATTTTGTTCTTACTATCAGTCATCTGATAATGCCCTTAATGAGTTGTTCCTCACTGTTTAATCTGGATGGTTGAGACAAATCAATAACTATCAGAAACATGAAAGCTGTTGTGAATGTTTTCCAAATAGTCAGTGGTAACCTTTGTAGACAACGGTCATGAGGAACAAGTGAGTAATGCTGTTTGTCAATGCAGTTTTAAGCAGACACTCAAAAGTGGCATAACCGCACCCTGTGATAATGTCTGTTGATGATATTTTATTAAATGCTTAAATTTTCTTTTATCAAACAAATAGTGGTAGGCCACCAATGAATCATAACTCTATTTCTCCAAGTGACACTGAAAAGCATGCTCAACCACTTTTCCTGCAGTAACTCTTCACCCAGTGGCAAATATGTTTAATGTGTACCTTATTAAATTTACCTATAAACATTCTTCTTCTTGCTTTCACATTTCCCAGCACCAATAAAATTACAGTGGTCTTTGCATCATAACTTTGGACCTAGTATGATAGCACTGCACTTAGATTATAAAAAGGCACAACTTTTTCATAATCTGTTGTACTGCTATTGTAGGAACAGGCACTTTTGACAAAAAAACAAAATATGGTTAATCCTAAACAATCTGTATGGTCCCTCTAATTCTGGTTTAACCGACTTCTACCATATAGATCTCATTCTTACCAAAACACAATTACTGAAAGCTTATTTATTCAAAATCATACAACAACAAATGCTTAGCTGTAATTGTAAAATAAGGAATAACAAGAACAACGTGAATTTTCTTAGTTATGTCACACTAGCAAGAAATTACTAGCTTGTTTCACGTGGTGACACTTCTTTGCTGTTTCTTTTACAAGACTAACAAATCTAAGATTAAATTTCCTAAATTATTCAATAAAAGATTAATGTAGTAGAAAAACTTATATTGCCACTCCTAAACCAGGCCACTAATGAACAAAAATAAGGTGCATGCATATTAATATACAAAAGAGCCAGGAATGAAATTAGTGCTTTTGTTAGTCATGGATAACACATGATAATCATGGCTAAACAGAGTTGAAGTTGTTCTTCGCTACACACAAAACTGACCAATACATGAAAACCCTATTCTTTGATATTAATAAGTAAATTTATAGCATACCTAAGGCAAACAATTAATCCGCAAACATACAGAGCACTCACATATGTGACCCCACAACAGGTAGCAGGCTAATCACGTTAATCGCTGTTCAACTATTCTTAGGCTTTGCAATTTCTGCATCTTGGCATAAATTATAAATTAAACACATAAGACACCAAATTCTTTAATTCCCTCTACTGAACCTTATTCTCTGACACAAAGATATAATGTGTGTGATGATACCTACCCCACAAATGGTGTACAACGTATTGTTCACCTAAATGTGAGAAAAATCCTGCTACCGCTTCATTGTTAGACCTCCTAAACTGCAGTCCCCTAGCCCTTGTAGAGAAAAGAAGACAACAAGATCAGGCAAAGAAAGATGGGACAAAAACAGTGATAATCTGACGACAGTATTCAGCATTGCAGCGCCTGAGAAAACTGAAGTATTACACCATCATGACCAAGCTCTTGATACAGGATCATCACAAAGTTATTGCTGTACATTGATAATGATACAACAGAAGGAGCCAAAATGAAGCCTGCACTGACATCCTTGGGTACATAATATCAGAATGGGAAATGCCCACATGCTCTCTGAGGAAGGTTAATGTTAGTAATAGTGGTGGCAGAGCTGCCATGGGGCCCACTTCAGAACTCCACATATGATGCTGAAACACAATACTTCACATACAAAGAGGCAAATTAATTATAGCAAACTATGCATATTTGAGGCTTAAAGCTCACAACACATTCATATCATCATGAGTGAAGCTTTGCAACAATGCCACATGCTTTTCCTTCCCCTTCCAATGATCGCAATTCTGATATAATACGAGGGTTGCCTGCGCAAAGACCTTATCGTTATATGACTTATATAAGAGAGATAGAGTCTTTGCGCAGGCAACCCTTGATTAATTAATTTTACCCTTCATATTTCATACCCTATTTAATTTCCATGAATAAAATTTATCCGAAAATAAGAAATTTGAAAAGGCTTATTTCAATCACTCTAGTCACAACCAATTTCTCACTGAAACACTTGGAAGAAGTGATTGTGTCAACTTTGCCTAAGCAAATACTGTTCACAGAAAATTGTTGAAAGTGTTCTTCGTTAGATCTAATCAAGGCAAGGCAACTTAAATTTTCAGCCTTGTTAACTTAACAGTACTGTAAAAGGGCATATTTATAACTTTATAAAATCTTAATTTTTCAGGAAGTCAAGAAGTGTTTTCTATATTTCGAATGGCCAAAAACATTACTTCTGGTTTTGTGGGAGAGAAACAACACCACATGGTTCCACTTTTCCTATGTATTTCAACTCCCAAATACTGGAACTATATTAATGCACTATTCTGCACTTCGCCTGGCAATTCTTCACATCAAATCCAAAGACAGCTGCACTACAACTGCATACCAAATTGTCCCAATAATTAGCATTCAAACTTCATATGAAAATAGGAACCATGTTAACCCTGCTATACTGTTATGTGCCTATGTTTGCACTGTGGTTAAGGGCTGGCTTTGGGTATTGGAAAGGGTTGACTACAAAAAGCAACGGTGAAGACGTGATTATGCGAGCTTTTAACCTTTCACGAAAACGGAGGATTCACTAGTGAACAAGGATCAGCATGCATAAGCATGACGAAAATATTTTGTACACAGCAATTTAAGTGTTACTCACACTAGTGAAGAAAAAAAAATGCATAAATAAGACAGCCTAAACTATAGCCATATAACAGGAAACAGGGTATAGGCCATGCTTCTACTGCTAACAAAATATTAACTACTGTATCTATATAGGACAGAACACCACAGTTAACAATGACTTGCTACACTCTAACAAACTGATTCAGACATTAAAGAATGGAAATACAAATGAAATGTGACACAGATAACAAAGTTGTCACGAAAGATTTGATGGTTCTGACTAGAATGGTATTTCATATGAAACAAAAACCTCACCCCACTGACCTGTATTTAGCTGATCAGACAAAAATCAACGCAAAAGAAATGAGAATTTCCCCTTCATTTTAACTTGGATAAATCCCAAGAGTTGTACTGAACTGAAACTTAAAATCATCTCCAAATATTGTCATACTTTTTCAAACTAGTGCTGCTGATCATTTAAAATGTTCAGTTGCAATGCACTAGTCTAGATTAAATATAACACTGATGGTGTAAACTGCTATGTTTCCAATTCTAACATCGAAGATTCTAATCTGAAATGTCTGTCAACCTTTACACATCACTCATGGATATGATATGCCAGAATATAATCTGCTTTTTTTGACAAGATATACTTTAGATCATGACTAGAAAATCCTGTCAAACATGATACAGTGGAACACACTTAAACCAAAAACGGCTAAACCAAAAACACAGCTGAACTGAAAGAAAAATTAATCCCCGGTTTTTTTCTCTTTTACTCTTTGTAATAGACTAGCAGTAAACCAAAGTCAACATTCTTGGGAACACGACTGAACTGAAAACAATGACCTTGATTCTAGTGGAAGCTAGCGACCTATTCTTAATCTTACGCTTAGTACAGAGACGCCATTCTCTCATCGTCAGGCAACCAGCAGGTATCGAAGACAGAGAGGGGAAGGGGATGGGGAATTCCATCACTGATCAGCGAGTGCTCATTATCTGTTGAATCTAATCATGCATGTGTAGGAAACGGCAAGTGGCAAGGCAGGCAACACGTCATCGTGTAGACTCCAGATGACCCGCGCTTATTGTTTTTGAGGGCCAGATAAGGATCAGTAGTCAGTTACACTTGTCACACGCCCAGCATTGTTACGAAGGCTGTCTTAACTGACAACGAAATTTGATCATTCAAAATGTCTAAAAGAATGCACACGTCTTATTCACTCGAATTTAAATTGTAACTGCTCGCAGAGATAGATGAAATAAAAAAACTCTCAAAATCAGAAATCTGTCGGAAACACGGAATTCCAAATCCCACGCTGTCGACAATAATTGCTAGTCGACAGCAACTTGAAACCGCAACAAATGAGTCGCGATTTCAACCTGGGACGAAAAAGATGAAAAAATCTAACCATGAGGACTGGAATCAGCCTTGTTTACATGGTTCAAATAGGCACGTGCAGCAAACGGTCCTGTTGCGAGTCCCATTCTAATGGAGATGGCAGCTGACAACTTCCACCATACCCTATTTAGATAAACCAAAATATGTTTAAACCAAAATAATATGTCCAGTCCCGAAAATTTTGGTTTAACAGTGTTCCACTGTAGTTTTAAATACCATTCTTGTCTTTATCAAATCAGACAAATATGCCGAATACAACAGGACCTCTCTAACCTGAATTTCAGTCAGGGAGATGTTTCAAGTTTGGATATTAAAAAGTAAGGACTTGGGACCCAAGCATTACAAAGAATATGTGAGTTTTCTGCATACATGAAGGTTCTAGTTCAATAGGTCCTACTTTGGTTGGAGAAAATGGTTCTAATAGTATCTATAAAACATGTTAATTTGCCTACAACCAGGGTGCCCAACCACTGGCCCATGGGCCAAAAGTACCCTTGAATATATATAGCCCACTTAGTACAAAAGACTAGAAAATCTTTTATATTTTTTCAATGTCATACATTATGATGAAATATTAATCTACATTTGAGATATTATATGGTCATACAATGATGAAAAGACCTGCCCTCCTTCTGAACTAGTTGGGCAATCCTGGTTTACATTAAAGAAGATAAATGAGGGCAACTCCAGATCTGGTCTTAATTTCAATATTTCTGTCAAACTTCATTTCATGAAGCAAAAGAAGAACAAAAAATGCAGATAAATCTATTCAGTTTATCCCACAAAGAAGGAATATTTAAACCTGGAGTCAGGCTGCTTTTTAAAATACTTCATCCCTTCCCATACTTATTTATGCCCACAAGGCAAAACCATTTTCCCTATCTTGACACATACACACAATGTATAAAAATATCTGAACAGCTAGAGTGCACATCTAGACAAAAACAGTTAAAGAGAAAACACAACTGCAAATGAAACATAGCAAGTTAAGTGCCAACACAACACTGGCAATACTCAAAGAGTGCGACAGTCAGTTCTTTGCTGGCCATCTGCATCCAAGCCGAGCCAGACTTACCCCAAATATGCTCAACACAGTACAAATTGCCTATCTGGGTAAAAAAGCCAGCAACCGGCTCATTGTTAGTTTGGCGAAACTTTATCCCTTTGGCCCTGGATAATGAGTGAAACAAGGAGGTCAGATGTTGAAGATTAGCACTGTGTCACTCAAATGTTTACATAATATATCACATGATACAGTCATCAGCATCAACAAAGAACATGGAAAGTGGTCACCCCATGAGGTCAAGAACAGTGATGATGTATCATCAATAACATGAATGATGGGATATGAATCATGGATATTAATTCACCACCCTATCCCAACTTTGCTTTAATACACCTTCCAAAGTGTGTCTCTTAAGACAGATATATACAAACACTTTATCATGAAATTCACAGGACTGGTAAATCAATTCACATTAAGCATATCTGGCATCATCCATGATAAGAAAAAGTGGAAAAGGGTGTTCTTAACCTGACCACCAGGATCTTGATTCGCAAAGAATTCACTATGATGCAGTGCAATTCGTAACGGGCCTTTGTCTAGCCTTACAGCGAGGCAAAGTTAGGATCACTAGTGCAGGGGTTGATTTATTACAAATCATTGTGAGACTATGTTTTGATGAAAAAACATGGGCTGTATGAAAATGAAAATTCAAAATGTTTTGTAATGGGGGTGACTGTCAGATACACTCTAGGCATATTTATTGAGATAAATTGGATCAACATCCACAACAGAAAGAAATGCACTAGCTGGCATTCTGGTACGCAGTTTTGCATGCCAAATGTACTGAATTAGGAAAGGGCAATACCCAACTAGTAATACCTTAAAATCTAGAATAGAAAGGTAGTCGATCCCCTTACTTAACATTGCATGGTGAAATCAAGAAGAGTCACCCAGTTATCATTACCTCAGAGAGAATTCTAAACCTGAGGATACAGCCCTCTTCAAGAATCTAGGGGAAAATAGGCCTGTAAGCAGAAGCATGTTTTTTTTTTTTTAATAATGGGAGTCATATCTCCTCTTCCTATAATTTTCCTGGACAAATTTACAATATATTTCACTCTACTGTGACAATTTCACCACCCAAATAAAACTGAACTGACCTAAGTATATCTGATGTATGCTGCTGATTCACTGTGTCCAGTGAATCTTTTCACACAAGACGATAACAGACTGCTGAAAATTTCTTTCATGTTTCATAAGACACTGAAAACAAGCAATGCTTAATTTTTGCTTGCCACATGAATTTTCAATTATGAATATTCTGACATTTATCATGCTGGTTCTATGCATGTTTGTCACACTTCAAAGAATAATCATAGTGCCAATAAAAAGAAAGACTTGCACAATCAAAATACCTGAAAATACCTTTTCAACTTTCTACAACTTGATATCAAGTGCAAACAAATGGTTATGCTTCTTCATCTTTTCACTCAGGAATGTATAATCTAGCAGCTGTCAGTAAGAAATACTGCTCAAACATCATAGATTTTGCTTTGTGCTGCTCATGAATCTATAATCTAGCAAAAAGTAATATTAAATTTCTATTAAAAGCCTATGTCAGTTTGACAAATGGTAAAAGTTACAAGTATTTTTCTCTATGCTGAAAATGTACATGTTCTTGAGTCAACTTACCAGCAGTTTCCCCATTCATACATTGTGCCCGGCTGAAAATGAAATACCAGATGTGAAGATAATCTCTGCTACAGTCAATTTAAAAGTTGAAGTCAAGTTAAAACCAGAAAAATGACTACACTATAATAATTGCACAACATACTAGTCAGCAGCAATTACATATTCACTCATTAATAACCTTCATTATGTACACCATTAATAACCTTCATTATGTACACCTTTAATAACCTTCATAATGTACACTATTAATAACCTTCATTATGTACACCTATGACAGTAACAAAAGTTATCATATGAATAGCTTCACTCCCAAATGCAGAGGATGTGCTGTTCCTTCATTAAATAAACCAATTTCTTAAAGAGAACTAGTTTGCAGCCGCCACATCAGAAGTCTTGGAACTGTGTTAAATGTAATGCAGGCCTACTCACCTTGAGGGTGTAACTTCTGAGCTCATATATATTATGAGGAGGTCGGGGCTGGATTGGTGGCCAAAAACTGAATGCCAACAATATCTGATTCCTTCTTGAGCGCAACATCTTGTTTCTCCTTTTTCGAAATTCCACAAAGTCCTGTAATAAGATATTTCATTTTGTTTTTCAAATTGCTAGATGAAAGAGATTAAAAAAGGGCTTTGTGATAATATTGAAAGCATCTCTTTTAGAAAACTGAAGTTTGCTAATATCATTTAACAGGTAAGAGAATTTCATAGAGCCACAGATTATTATTATCACAACAACCAAACATAAAAGACTTACTGCATCAGTCCTGTAGATTGTGTTGGCGTTGTTTAGCACTGGGTATCCACCAGCATACTGCCAAATGTGAACTGCAAAGGAAAATGTCATTAATTTCTTTGGTGTCAACAAACCTGTTGCACTGAACAGACAGACAAAACTCTCACCTCACAAGTTCAAGTGATGTTCAGTTTCTCCATTTAGCATTACATCACCTACATGACAACACCCTGAGTTGTGAAAATATGATTAGCATGACTTGGACTTTATGCTTGTATATAATCATTTTTGTTAATAAATCATCTGAGCCTAGCCTCACCTTAACTTCATCACATATGGCCAACTATTGCATTTTACAACTTCAATAATCTTTTCATCCATTCACTGATCACCAGCAGACAGCATGAGGGTATAATTGTTGATTTTCTTTTTTCGTGGCCTCACTACAGAATCATTCTGTACCATGATTTACCTGCTTCATCCTGGTCACCAATTTCAACTGTGAAGCTACCAATAAGTTCAGCCCCTGTGCCCTTATCCTTCATCAATTGTTGAAAGGTAGAGCTGAAATATCAGAACACTCTCCAAATTAATGAAGAAACAATCACTATGGTATTCAATATAATCAGAGGTAGCAAATATATCAGGGGTGAAATACAAGAAGGCAAAATTAAGTCCAACTCACTCAACAAGTGTGTGTCAGGAAAACCTGCAGAACTCACTTTATCATATAGCATAGTGATACTGACAGCAATGGGTAGAAAATGAGCTAGAGATGCTCCAAGGACTTGAACAAAACTCTGGATCTCTTGCAGGTTAACAAAGACCAGTGAATGCTTTTAAAGAAATTACAAGCTGTGTCAAAGTAACATATGAATTTAGTCACTTAATATATGTCTAGTGTTACAGGCAGGGAAAACATCAAACAAATTACTTAAACTTACAACTGATTGAGGTATTCCTCCATGTTTTCTGGTTTCACTGCATGAACTGAGATAAAATAAAAAAGGCAGGCTGGTCAAATTTTGCATACATCTTGATCTTGATCTACTTTAAGATTAATGCAATGTTTTCATACAGGTCAGTAACACATTTATTTCCTCTATCTGTCAATATAAATATCTGATAAAGTTCTTAATTTGCAAGACAGAGAACAATACTTTCCTACATTACAACATCAGAATTCCATATCTTAATTTACAAAAAATCAATTACTATATCTTAACACCAAAACATCTTCAAGAAGATGAATATCATATCAACCTAGGCAGATTTCCACTAATCTTCATCATTTAGGTCATGAATTTACCCTCCTAAAATAAAAAAACATTTAATACCCATTTAATGAAGCACTGACTGAAAAAAACTGACTTACACTGAATTTCATAGACAGTCTCCTTGCTGGATAAGGCCATGGAGTGGGAGTGTTCTGGCTGAGCTGTCTTCTTGAGTCGACTAAACCAACCTTTGGGTGAATCGTCATCATCTATGTCTCTCAATAAGGCTGGCGTGGTGTGGACATAGCGGAACCTGATGACAATAGTTGAAAAACATCATGACCCTTTAATTTCTAGTTTTCTAATAGCCTTATTTAATTTAAATGCGACTAATCAATCCAGGATCTGCAACTTTTTCAGTCTCAGTGTGTAATTTTAGCTAACAAATTACATAATTCCTGTATCCAAATAAATTTACACTGATACAAACTCATTCACTCAAAGACAATTTTATGAAAACCATGGGGCAGATTACAGCAGAAGTTCCATTTCAGTGCTATGTAGCATAACTTATCAATCTATGACTACTCGGACCAGTTTAGAGAAATGGCAGCAGTTGACAGCAAAATTCTCACAATAACTTTCAATAAGATCAACACAAGGTATTACTTAAGAAAAAGGATTGGATCTCAGCACAAATTCACTTTAACTGAAAATTCATGTCAAGCACAGTTCTGTAGTTCCAGAATCTGACAATACTCTAAGACGTGGGAAGGAGCATTGTCCGTATGCATCCTTACATTAGTTAACACACTGCGGTAACCACAGGTGAGACTCCCAAAACATTAGTAGTGTTCATTGTGGTTAAAGCAGTACTTCAAGTAATGTACAGATTATGCATACGGCCATATATGATGTATCTTAGTATTGTACTTCAGAATGACTGAGGGTAATGATCTGGGGGGGAGGAGGGGAGAGGGTGGGAAAGAGTGAAATAAGGCTACGAAAACATTCTGGAACATAGTACTCTGTCATTTGTCATACTTCATCAGCTTGACCCTAGCGGTCAGTCAGCAACCTAAAAGAGTCTACCAATATTATACAGTAGAGTGTTTAACTGTTTAGACAAATTCCCAGTAACAGGATCAAGAAAGTAGGGGCTAGCCATCAGCTGATGAGCACAAGAATTGATGAAAGGTTAAAATGCACTTCTTTCCACGTGATCTGTACTCTTGTGTTTTTCCGTTGTGACCCCTGTCATTATTTCCATCCTGCACCATAGACAATTCTAAGCTGCTCTTCTATGCTTTCACAGAGCAAGATAGACTGACAGATGGGCCCAGTTTGCATTTCAGTCTCATTCGTGCCCTGCAAGGGTCAAGGTTAAAACCTGCGGACCAGGTGATGTGTAAACAAACATTGTTTATGACTGTTCATAACTTCAAACTAAACTTTTTCGGTCGATAAGCATCGTCCTTTAGAAATACTAGTTCCTGCTAGCTTGCCTTAGTGTTATTGGCGTCTGAGATGACTTCAGAGCTGCGGAAAGAGCCGGCCTAAGGCCCTTCCACCTTAAAGTTTTGTACAGGCCAGCCATGTTGGCTAGATAATAGTCTCTAAACAATAATTTATTCTTTATTCTCGTTTCTACTAAGAAATATCATAATATTCTGAAGTTGAATTTGATTATTTAATACAATTAAAGCTTTATTTGTGTTTAACAGCGATGTAGTCTTCATGGGAAGCTAGATGATGGCAAAACAGCAACTTACACTGTATGTTCATCTTCTTTGAGAGTATTTATAATCATACTGTAAACTTCTCATTCTCGACACTTCGATTTCATTATCAAATGAACAGCAATCGATATGAATTATAGTCTCCAGTTTGTTGAGAACAGGGATTGGTGGAGATCGACAGACAGACAGACAGACAGACAGTATAACAGACATTTGGATCCAATATTACCCTCCTTTCTTCCATTTTCCCTCTCCTACTGACCTAATACCCAGCTATTCGTACATTCTTTTTTAAAG
>JAWQUT010000088.1:824190-837505 GCA_033807755.1 Ellobium chinense | reverse complement strand
GTGTGGGTGTGTGGGTGTGTGGGTGTGAACGTTTATTTAATTTACACTGTAACCAAGACAAATTTCCCTTTGTGGATCAATAAAGTTATCCTTATCCTCCTTATCCTCCTTCATTACAGAAATAATTTTGAGAGTAATGACACACATTCACTGAGCCTCATAACAAAAAAGACTGAAATGAACATCTCTAAAAAAAATATGGAAAGTATGAGAAGCTTTTTTAGAATGGTGTTTGAAACTTGGAGATCCTGGCTATTCTTGAAACACTTTTCAGTGCAACCCCAGTCCTCTCCCCCAATCTGAACAAGTACCAAGGAACAAGGCTGCTGTCTTTCAAGGAGAAAGACTTTTATTCTTTAAGCACAACATGTGAAAGTGTTGTGTTATTTAAGCATTGCTGATCTCAAAACAATGTCTTCAGTGTATATCACAGCAATTAGTTGAATCACGTTATGTCTTTCACATTCAGACAGCACAATGAAATATCAATGGAACACACCTACCAAAACCTGTATAAATAGTTAACATAGCCAGTAAACCAGTCATAAACATAACTCATAACTGATAACTCACATTCTGCACATCAGAGGGGAAGACATTCTTATCTCTGGTCTTACTAGCAGCAGCCAGCGGTTGTGACGTAAGTGTTTACATTACGATAGCACATCAAATCATTTAAAAAACAAACTAGTCTTATGTCTTTCAAACTACTGACATATGGAAACATTAATGAAGTGAAAATGATACTGCTTACTGATTACTGAAAATGTTCATGGATAATCTTGCCACTACTGGAAAGTCAGTTTAAAGCATACCTGCGTAGGCCTTTCACCTTTATACATGTACTTTTCTAAGCCCGTATGACACATTTGGAATGCTGGCTCTACAACAATTAAAATACAGCTGACATAGAGAAATTGACAAGACTCTTAAAGGAAAAAGAATGATAAGCAGTGGCTGAAGAAATATTTGGAAATGTTGACATGGCAATGATAACACAGCAGAGTTTCCAAAAAGAAACTGGTCAACATCCAACATGGATAGCAGTCCTCACAAAAATACATGAAGGCTTTAAGCAATAAAGAATAAAATGGCAGTATCATAAGACCCATTCTAATTTCACATCATATCAAGAACAAGTTAAACATAAAAGTGTACTGGTTAAGCCCTGACTTTAGTTTGTAAATGTTTGCACAAATTGAGCATATATGACAATGAATTGTAAAGTTTGTTGTTTGTAATCTGGAAATGTCAATCTGTGACTGATAGGAAGTGCAATCCAAAAGTCCCTAAACTGTGCTTATAAAAGCTCACAGACTTACTTTACATGTTACATGTTACATCTTTATCAACTTCAAAGTAGTCAAATTCGGAGTCGGCAGAGTGATTCCTGTGCCACTGCCAAGCCTAAAGCACACCTGGAGGTCTTTGTTTATCAGTCTTCCAGTATAATACCATCTACAATTCAGCCTAAATCTCACCTGTGATCTCATATCTTCTTCCTCTCACCTTAAGGAAGTGACAGAAGTCACAGTAAGCAAAATTCAGCAAACATCGAGTGTGGAGGATAGGAGCCTTGTTTTTTTAAGGCCAAAATCTGCTGGACTCTGGGGGCAGAGGGTGCTAGTGCAGCATTCAGAAGTCATTATGCCACTTGGTTAGTTGCTTCCATCTTAAAACTTCCCACAATAATCTCAGGACCCCATAATGAAATTCAGTGTTGACACTCTGATCTGCACTCAGCTCAGCATGATATTTCTCTTTCCAAACATGAAATTCAGCTGACAAGATGGAGATTAGAGTTAAAAGTAAATGAGAATCAGGCTGAATAGCAGATGGTGCTTGACAGACTGACACTTACAGCTCTCCAGGGATAATTCTAGGTATGACAGCAGCGCTAGAATCATTGTGCTGACTCCTGCCTCGACTACTATGAAGGTGACAAAGGAATGTGACACTTAGAGTAAAGTGTATGAGCTTTTACAGGCATAGCCCAGGGATTTTTGCACTGCACCTCAACAGTGCTACCGAACCAATTTAACCTATGAATTCTGATGACTGCACATGCAGAGCTGAGACTTTATCACAACCTGAGAGCTTTATCCTTATCATAATGATGACTCAGTCTTCTACTTAAGTTTTCCATATGAACCCCGTTTTCAATTGTAAAGGACTGATGTTGTTTCATGTGATCTGCTGGTTTTATGACATGGCATAAAGGTATATTTGAAGATTATACCTTTACACCACATTGTCAAAAACCCAGTACACTATGACATATGGACAACTAATAGTGAGGCACTGTTCATTTCTGTCTATATCATCATTATCGCAAAAGGAATTCTGTCGCTTTACAGTGACTCAGCATATTGCTTAGGCATCAGCCATCACTTAAGCCTCTGTTGACAACCATGAAAGATACTAATAAATTGGACCTCAGACACATACTTTTGGCACCCTATATACAGCGGAAGTTGGTTAAACCAAAATCAAAATGACAGGACAAATGCAAATTATCTCAGATTTACTGTATTTTGGATAAAAAGGAATCCCACCTCAATGACAGCAGTCCTAAAGTGGACAAAAGATAATGCCTCTTATATGATTAGTGTTATGCTTGGGTCCAGAGTTGCAATGCACATACATCGTTATATTATCTACAATTTTACTCATGCTTAGATGAGAGAAGTATGTTTCTGCATCACATGTTGGAGCAGAGTTATGATGCATAGGAAGCTGATCACTGTTTACTGGAAAAGGAAAATGTGCATTTCACAATACAGCTTTAGTATATAATTTACCACTGGATGGAGTTATGCCATTGTTCATTTTCTACTTCATTTTGCATAAACAATCAGTTTACTGCTTTCTTCCTCATGGCTGTGCCTAAAAAAAAAGAAAGGAGATATGCAATGACATTATAAGTTTATTCTGGAAGAAAACAAACATCTCACACTACTAGTCACCCTTCTGATAGGTGTCAATTTGTCTCAAGCTGTCATTTCAAACAGTAAACATCAAGTTGTGATAGGTAACTGAATGTTGAAACATTTTGTTTAAATGGTATTTGAGCCATTTCTTGCTTTGCATAAAGCAGGGTTAGTTTACAAAGAATTCGTAGGAAACTCAGTGGGACTTATCTTCCAGATTAAGCCTTTTTTTTTTAATTAACCAACTTCCATTGTTTGCAGTATTGGTGTTCACAATAAAACAGCCTGTCTTCCACCAGTCTGAATCTTTTAATTTCATATCAACATACAATAATGTCCACATCTCTCATCCATATATGCACCTTGTTGTTTCACACAATTTAGCACTAATTATACATATTCAATTTGGTATATTCAATATAAAAGAGAAAGAATAAAAAAAATCTTCCATAAAAGAAAACATCACCCAGCAAGAACACATGGAATTATTGCTGTTGTCTCAAATATCCACACTTCTCAAATCTGATTAATGAAGCAAAGTATCCAAAGGATGGTAACAAAGTATATGAATACAACAAACAGCATGGTCTTCCAAACACAAGTGTGAGGCCATATGATAATTAATATTGTAAACCAAAGAAGCCCTCAGACATTCTTAATCTAGAAGTCCACATAACGTGTAGCCAAGACTGAAAACAATATAGGTTTTCAAACCAAGTGGCCAGTGCTCTGCCTGCCACTTTCATGATTAACTCACTGCCAAGCAGCAATACTCTCATATGGACCCTAGCAGGATTGTGAGTTATAATGCCATTTCCTTTTTTGGATCAACATTTCCATAATGATCATACTATGAACTTTTATTAATTAGATGTTGCACTATCATCAATTTTAAAAGTATTTGGAGACATTTTCATTCATGATGGGCAAAGAAAAATACACTGCACTGTTCTTGTGCTACACAGTTGACCTCACTTCATCACAACCTGGAAGGTAGTATTGCAAGAGTCGCAAATAAGTGGAAGGTGCATGGTAGTAGAGCTGCTTGTTTTCCATAATTTACAGTATGTTTTGTGACACATATCACAGTTAGGTGAAAAGTGCAATTACTTGGGTTATGTTATGTGGAGTCAACTGTAGTATCAAATGGCCCATCACACGAGATCATCATTAAATTAATGCATCCAACAAATGACAAGAACTGAAATAGATCAAGCAATTTCAAATTTTGGCTCTGTTATGCAACAAATGGTAACTTTTAGCTCAGTAAGATCCCATTCTTTAGTGAACCTGCAGTATCCCAGGTATTTTTCTGGATAATGCAGTTTCACTTTAGCTTGATAGTGTGACTCAGATCCCATGAGACCAGATATCTCAGAATGCTTGAGATCTCAGATACTGCTCAGAGACTTGTGCAGACCCTAAGTCCTTGTATATCATCAATAAAAAAAAACACATGTATGAACTTCTCGACTCACTTCTTTCTCTTGACAGCATGAACAGATAGCAACATTAACAGAAGAAACAAGAAAAAGTAATCACATTGATATATGGCAGTGGAGAAACACAAAATCATTCCGAATTATTGCTGAAACCGTGCAGGTCAAAGTTATGTGTAGAATCACCAAACAAAATTTTTGCTGGTCAAATCCCTGACCTAGCAAAAACATAATTCAAAAACAAAAACAACGTAAGACCTGCAACTGTTACACCATCAGATCAATTAAAGAATAATATAAATTGCTGATATCAAAATAATTGTAGACAAATAAGATAGAAATTGAACTCAGTGGTGGGAACAAATAATTCTTTAACGCCTGTTTCATCTATTCTTAAATCAGAAACACTGGCTCTCAACTGATAAATCTGTGATTGCAAATGTTACCTGGACAAAGCACCTGGACTATCACGATTTACATATTTTTGTTCAGACATCAAGACTTTTCTAAATTCACAACATGGTTGTCTGATGACATTATTACTGACTAATATTCACATTTTGAAAATACAGCATAATGTAAAACTTTCAACCAAGGATTAGAACAGCTGAACAAAATTTGGTTGTTACATAATGCCTTGCCCTGCACTTGTGATCTCGTATCAAACAGACATGATTTGATGATTAAACATATTTATTTCAGAATAAAATGCTTTGTATGTATTATCTCAGTCACCAATAACTTTGAAATGGCTATTTTATACACACACAAAAAAAAAAAGAAAATGCCAATGCAACAGCATCAATTACAACTTTGAGTCTCTCAATTATGAGGAATATCAATTATCATTGTATAAACACAAACATTATCCCGCAAGATCTGTTGACTAATCAAATTAATAACAACACACCAGTAAGAATACACCAAAGGGAATCTATAAAAATCTGATAACACAAAATGGATAATTATGGCATGAGAAAGTAAATTAAATTCCCCTCTTATAAAAGTTGATCCCTATGATCATAAAGTATAAAGCAAGTATACACGAGCAGATATTTATGTAATTAACATTGTAAGGGCTTGTTTTTTTAAGCAATGCTATATAACTCAAATGGATAATGTCCATTCTGTAGTCCCATTATTATATCTCAAGCAGTGATTTTCTTCTCACATTCAACATCCCCTGGCATTATGATCTGAAACCTGCATATTTAATGCTGTCTCTTATTTGCAATGTATTTTCTCCCACTATCTCATTGATAAACATCCACTTACCATAGAAAAGATACCAACAAATTGATTTCTTATGTTGTTTCTCACACCTGTTAATTCTTTCGCCATCTTCTAGCATGATACCAATCCTACACTATCCCATTTCCATCACATTTTCAGGGCCCTTTTCCTGCATCCTCCCCTGTATTAAAGGTTTCAATATCAGACACAAATCTCTAACGTCAAAATAGCCAAGATAATACATTAAATACATCCATCATTGTATCCAGATATGAACTGAATGATAAATAGAAAGTTATTCAGTTAATAAACAAAAAAAATGAATGACAGTAGACTGCAACATTGTAAGTAATACAGTCCTTTCCCTCCTGAATAAAATTGGCCATTTTGACTTCAGAGGTTGGTGCTTCCACTGATATGATTCTCCCTGAAACAACTGACTCACTCATGACCCTACACAACAAACTGTCAACTTTTATATTTCAACCTCACAAAACAATCAGCTAACAACCACTGCTACCAAGTATGGCTACTCTGCTGTTTGAGCTTTTGTGCAATACTGGATGAGTATAGTATGATGATGCATTTTCTGGAAAAGTGGAAAAAATAAAGATATGGCCACATTTGTAGATGCAAGTCAAATTCAGCTCTCCTGGAATGTTCCATTTATGAAGGTTAAAACTCTGCCCACTGATCTGGTCTTCACATTAAATTGTATTAAAACTACATAGACATGTTGATCCCAGAACTAAGTCTTCCAAACCATGTTGAAGTAATGCATGAAGTTGTCGTATATCATGAAGGTGATAGCCACATCTAACGTCACCCGACTCAAGCGAGGCACGGTTCCCTTGTAAAATCTGCATGGAATATTGAAACATTGTTAGGTTTGCTCATGTAAAATATGTTCTCCTTATTTTGGAAAGCATGGAAAAAATTTAAGAAACACATGATTGGATACCTGCTTTGTCAAGCTAGCACTTGTTTTAGGATAAGTCTAAGCATGCATCAAGAGGTTTCAAGTTATCTAGCATCCTAGGAGACCAGTCACATTTTCAGTAAAGGATTTACCGAGTCTCTGTAACAGAACTGAACTACAAAATCCTGATTATCAATGCATTGTGCTTCGTTACATCTTAAACTGGTCACCAGAAAAAAAAAAAGAATAAAAAGGTGCAAAAAGACTTGTATCTCATTGTATTAACGCTCCTTTAAACAGTTGAACTTCTGCTTTTTCTGTATCGTATTTCAAATAAATTTACACAGACACAAAGTGGAAACTTACGCTCTAGGTCCTTCATTTTTCATTATTTGTTTTGCACAGTCCCATGTATTCTTGTACTTCGCAGCCTCCAATCCCTGAAATGCAGATGGATTTTCACTCTAAGTGATATGCAAGTAATACAGCACTATGTGACGCTGAAGGACAAAACTGCCTGAAGATTACATACAGAAAACTCAGGCAGTAAGACATACATTCCCTGAACCCCAACAAGTGTCTTAAGAGGTTAACTTTTCTGAACTGTGGCTCTGAACTGTGTCACTTCTGAATATGATAAATGAAACACTTTCTTTCATTTACAATAATAAATGCATTTATAGAGCCCTCTACTCCCATAGTGGGTTTTGAGTGTTTCACAAAACTGGCACAGTATTTTCACACTCACACACACATAAATATGTAACATACACCCTCCATACCCTTTGTAAGGATTTCTGTAAATGAGAATGGCATTGTAGGCAGTGTAAATTATATGGTACTTGCTAACCTAATTTCTGGTCTAGTTTTATACAACCACTACCAACCCAGTTCATAAATAATCAGTAACCATGCTGTATTGTCTACACACCTGCATTCTTGTTTTGATTACGTCAATGGGCGTGTTCCCATAAACAGATGCTGTTCCTGCGATGGCTCCAAACAGTCCTGTTACTAATGTTGGCACCTTCATATGTTTGTCCTCCCCTCTGTACCAGTCTTTCAATGTCTCCATCACAAAAAACCTAATAGCCTGATTACTGCCTTGTTTCATCATAGTGGCAGTAACACCCTGATAGCACCCACGGATTCCTGGCAAATGAGAAAAAAAGCAGGGATATAAATGCCTTCTGAGAGAAACACTTGAAATTAATAACAGTGGGTAGTGCTGGTGGCAATATTGGTTGTTCCCATGCATTAGCCATGGTCAATACTACTATGACAACAATAAGAAGTAATAAACAAGAGCAACAACAACAACAACAAAAAGACAATAAAACTGGACGACAAATGGCAGAACCAACAATGTAGAGAAGAAATACAGTATAAACAAAATGTGTTAAGAGTTAGTATGAGGGATCATAACAATAGAAGGGATAGAGGGAGAAAGCTGAAGTTCCACAGCCAGTTAAAATCAGAAATAGAAAGCAGCAGAAAATCTGCAACCCTCCACTTGAGAATTAACAATGCCATAAAAAAATTTCAGTTAGAAAAACATTAAAAAGGTGATTTTGCAGAAATTGTCACAAATGTCAAGAAATATCAAGTAATATAAGAAGAAGAAGAGGATCACACCTATGCAGTGTTGCCCCTGAGTATGAAGCTATGAAATCATGAAGTGTACACATACACCCACACTAACAAACATGAAATCTCACCCTGTTCTTTAACTATACACCTGACACCATGAAAAAAGCCTTTGTAATGTGGCCGTGCCGATGTCTGATCATTGATGAATTTGACTTTAACAGTTTCCATTGGAGTGACAGCAAAGATGGCTTCTGAAACACCAGCACCTGAAGAAAACAAAAACAAATGGCAACAATACTTTGGAAGGTATCAACACCAGCACCTGGAGAAAACAAAAACGAATGGCTAGCTACTTGTCAAGTGCAACAATACTTTGGAAGGTATCAACTTAGATCAAGGTGGATATATTGCAACTGACCACACAGTGAGATTCAGTACTTGTCTGGTGGACAGCAGAAAGGGATCTCTGATTCTGAAATCAATTTTTAATAAGTTGCTCCACCTGCATGGTGAGAGAGCCCACCCACCATCATTTTATGCCCATGCTCTTGCCATGCTGAGTACCTGCAACTGATCACTATGTCACTCGAAAAAGTCTGTTATTTGTTTCTCTCAGTTGGGCAGGGTGTGCTGAGTTAATTTGACCTTCCTGTTACGCATAGATAGTAGTTAGAATGACTATATTTGTTTCTTGTGCTAAGAGGGTTAAAATGCTTTTAAAGATATGCCCTTTGCATATGCATGCAAATATTAGCACTCTGCTGTCAGCATGAGATGGCATCAGGTTACACTTTTTTTTTCACAGCTGACTCTGCTTAATCACAACTCCTTAGGAATTTGGAGTAAGTTGCAACTAAAAGGAGTTAAGATTATTTAGTGACTTTTATATGTATAATACAGTTTTGCAATACACTTCAAAAGTAATGTGATTAATAGCAGGGCTATCTCCTGGGACAGGACCGCTCTTGCATTAATGCAGTTCATTTAGTCATTGGTTTAACCACAAGATCGGTGCTCTTCCCTGATTATCCCAATAGCAGTTGTTATAAGTGGATTAAGATTTCATTAAGCAGAGTCCACTGTGTTACCATACCCCCAACCCACCAACAACATGGTAAGGTCACTTTCCACAACTTCAAACATCAGGAACTAGTATCCCTATGTGTATTCTATCCATGAAACATTTCATCACAGTTTGGTAAATTCCACTCCACCTTCACCATTACTACTGACTCCAGTATGGCTATTGCTCCTGCATCACAAAGTGTTTGAGGATTTTGTTCCACCTACCTAAACCACATAACAATCTTTGATGTGCATTCAGTGTTCCATTAGCACCAACCATTTGTTTCTTGAATTCTTCGAATGAACCAAACCTGTGGGGTAGAAGAGAGCATATAGTGTAAATGACCAAGATGAAAAGAATACGATATTAAGATCAATGCCTGGACAGGAATGAAAAAGACCACATGTAATAATAATAATAATAATGCGGTTTATAAGTCTCGTATCCAGGCTAATGCCCGCTCACGCGACTTCACACTATCATTACCCCAGCAGGCCTGATCACTCTAGAACTTTCTCGACTCCCTGGGGAGCATACATGTACTGATATCATACACAAGTAAAGGATGACAGAGAGATGATGTTTGATGACTGAAATGTAAAATTACATTAGCCTCAATGCATGTGTAAGTATGATGCTTCTGTACTGAAATCAACACAGAATTATGTTCTTAACCAAATATGGGGTCCTGCACATACTAATTCTAAACAGGAAAACTTGCATCAGCCACAAAAACCTCGGAATCTTGAAAGAACAAATAAATCTGTCCCGGCAACAAAAAAATAAAGGAAATGCACAGATCACTCACCGGACAGCCGACTTGGGTATAGAACCATAGAGGAGGACACTGAGACCCCTATATAAGCCCCGGATCCCATATTCCCGAACTGTGACTTTGACGCAATCGATGGGTCCCTTGTAACGTTTCTGAACACCCAACTTCTCATCCAGCTGAAGCTGTGTTTTGACATATTCTGTAGGGAAGGTAATGCAGATCTCCAAACCTCCAGTAATACCTCCTGCAACAAATAAACATCATGCATGTAAGACCATGGCTATTTGGAGTTGACTCTGGATAACATAACTTATACCAGTGACAACCACCTTTTCATACCCCCCCCCCCNTGCCGTTCCCAAAGAAAGGAAAAAAATAGATAGCGACAAAAAACCACAAGCATAGGACTTATCAGCCAAACGGCAGGTTTGAAAACCAAAGTATTCCTATTCTCTTGAGGGGTAATGTAGCTGACTGAAAAAAAAAAAAAGGCAAGCGCTCTGCCAAGCTCATTAGTTACTACAGACACAAGGCCCACAAAAGCATTATTTTCTCTCACTGAAAGGGGAAAATCGTGTAAGAAGAGCAGCAACGAAAGAAGAGTATCGATCAGAATAAACAGGATGCAGAGACACTTCAAATGAACTGTGAATCACACTGAAAACGGGCAACACGACTTAAAGGAATGTAAGAAGGAATTCTATATTAAGAATTATGTATTTGAAACCCAAATTCCAAAACCCAAAACCCAAAAATAAGTGGCAGGGAGATCCTGGCGTTTATTATTCTAGGATAACTTCAGGATATCTATATTATACTATATATGGGATCATCCCATCGTGTGAATTTGCGTGCGGCACTTTTCCTCGTAACGTGGATTTCAAGCATTTATTAACACTCTTAGCAGTCTTGGTGAATACGGATAAGGATAAGGATACAGATAACTTTATTTGTCCACAGAGGGAAATTTGCATTGTTACAGTGTGCTTACAAAACATAAATATATATGAATAAGTAGATAGTGCAGAATAAGCACCGGATGACGGGAAGAAAGGAAGGATAGGTGATAAGAAAGAAAGAAAGAAAGAAAGAAAGAAAGAAAGAAAGAAAGAATATCACTAACAATAAATGAATAAGATAATATATCGACTCATGCAACAGAACGGACCTATCATCTGACAGGAAAATGGAGAGACGGAAGGAGGGAACGAACACAATAAAAAAAATCCAAAAAAACAGCACATAAACTCTGACACTCATGATCATTAAACTGAATGATTTCGCTGGTTAGAACCAACTACAAGCACAATAAATTGCTTATATACTTCATCATTAAATGAGTTACTTGTTACAACGTGGTTCCTATGTCCTCCATTCAAAGACCATTACAATCATTACACTGAAGATTTAGAAGAAACTGAGCAAGTTATTTGTCCCCCGGTCCCACCTACCGTCCCCACCCCAAACTCTGTCTCCTATGTGCACGACAGTGTGTACCCCAAACTCTGCCTCCTATGTGCACGACAGTGTGTATGTGCCTAGGTCCAGTACCCCGAACGGAGTTTAAAAATTACTGGGGTCTATCGACCAGAGTCCTCTAAACGAACTGTTCTTGTTTCCACATGCCCCAACAAACTTACCAGTTTCCTGTCTGAAAAGAAACCAATTTGGAAGAAGATTTTCGAATAATGTGAAATCCTGATTGCCTACTACCACTCTTTTGTACCCATTAAATCTCGAACTTTATTGCCATTTTTTTCTCAAAGCAAGCTTGATCATGGCATACATGTCATAAACTTCAATCATATACTTCATTTCATCTTCTTCTCCTTCCCTGAACCCATTTCTTATTACTTGCCATTCATGACATGGTGAACCTCCCTGATTTCCTTCCCTCGATAACAATGTACGGTTACAGTCTTAGCTTTATTTCCATCTTATAAAGACATCCTCTTTGACATCCTCTTTCTTCTTCAAATCCGTCTTTCCTTGATTCTCCCTACCTCTTACCCATTTCTCAAATCAATTTCTCGCCTACCTCCCTTCCTTGCCATCCTTGGCACACTGTAATCAAATACCCACTCCATCACAAATTGAATGTTTGGCCACCGCTCACGGTGCTATAATCTACAGCTCCCCTCCTCTTCCCCTCCCCCTACTGAATGTTTGGTCACCGCTCATTGTGCTACAATGTACAGCCCCCCCCCCCNAACCAACTGAAATTTCTGTGGTCACCACTCACTGCTATAATGTACAGCATTTCCCCCTTCAAACCCGGGCCCCTTAACGAAGTTAAAGTGTTTGATCATTTTGCTCACTGTGCTGCGATGTTCAAACGATGTTCAAACCCTCCACCCCCGCGCCCACCAATTCAAAACAAATGAACGGCCTTCGCGCACTTCACCACTGTAAAAATACCCTTCCTCCTACCCCCTCCCCCACACACAAAAAGAAAAAAAAAACCTGAACACTTCCCGAACGTTCGCTCGATGACCACTTGGTCGCTCAAACCAAACGCTGTGACCCTCGTGCCATCACATCAAACACCCACGCTCGATATTAATAAGTCGTGTGAGCCCGTGTCATGTTGATCTTGATTCCCGAGTATAATAACTTCTGTGACGAACAGTTATTGCGAGCTGAGCACCTGACTACAGTCTACGATGAATTAAACATTACATGCTTACATTACAAGCAACGCGGCCATGCGGCTTTGCGGGTTGTTCTCGTGAACTGAAGACTGTCAAGTCTGGATTGTGGGTTCGACTGTCTGGCCGTGTGATTTAATCTGTTGAAGTGTCCTTGGGAGAGAAATTTTTCACTCCAATTTTCTCCCTCGACACAGGTATGAATGAGTACTTGGCTTCCGAGCTGGGGTGGGGAAAACGAGGCGCTGCATTGCGGTGACTAACAGTGATACTGATATAGATTTGGTCTGTGATGTAGCATTATATATATATATATATATATATATATTATGTGCACTGACATTATGGATGTATCATCATGAATGAAAAATACTAGTGTCTCACGTATTCCCGTCAGGATATATAAAGTTATTTATGTGTTTTCTTATCTTTATCCATGGCAAGCAGGTAAAAAAAGGAATAAAACAACAACAAAACAGCAACAACACACTTCCTCAGACAGATTTCAGATAGCCTTCTTTGGCTGAAAGGCAAATTCTCTCATTTCAAAGAATTCTCTAGAGAGTGAAATCTCTACGATGAACGATGATGGAACCAAATTCATAAAGCGCGTTAATCACTACACACGAACACGATATTTAAGGCAGGTGAAACGACAGGAACAGTGCTGATCGTATCGACAAAATTTACCAACTTCCACATTTTGCACAGGGGT